>VDFB02377687.1:0-22494 GCA_007258455.2 Sequoia sempervirens | reverse complement strand
GAGGGAATTGATTATGGGGAAATCTTTTCTCCTATAGCTAAGCTGACATCTATCAGATTTTTTTTGTCACTTGCAGCAGCGTATGACTTAGAGATCAAATAGATGGATGTGAAGACAACATTTCTTCTTGGTGATCTTGAAGAAGAAATCTATATATCCCAGCCTGAGCACTTTGTTGGAAAAGGTAAAGAAAAATTGGTTTGCAAGTTGAAAAAGTCTTTGTATGGGTTAAAACAGTCACCTAGGATGTGGTACTAAAAGTTTGATACTTTTGTATTGTCTTTGGGATTTGTAAGATCAAAATATGATCATTGTGTGTATTATAAAGCTGAAAGTGATCAAGTGCTTATTATTGCTCTCTATGTTGATGATATGTTGTTCATAGGCAATAGTAAGTTGATGATTTCTGATCTTAAGTCTCAACTGTCTGCTAAGTTCAAAATGAAAGATCTTGGTGCATCAAGGTATATTCTAGGGATGGAAATAACCAGGGATAGGAATAGTAGAAAACTTTGGCTTAGTCAGAGTAAGTTTATCAGGACTATTCTAGAGAGATTTTGCATGAATGATTGCAAGTAGCTAGTTGTTCCAGTCTTGCAGGGAAAGAAGCTATCTGTTGAAGACTGTCCAAAATCTCCTACTAAGATGGAGGACATGACTAGTGTACCCTATGCTAGTGTGGTTGGCAGTCTTATGTATGCAATGGTCTGTACAAGGCCAAACATTGCCAAGCAGTGAGAGTACTTAGTCAGTTTATGGCTAATCCTGCAAGGACACATTGGTATGCTGTGAAGAGAGTATTCAGATATTTGAAGGGCACTTCAAAATTTGGTTTGCGTTACCATGGGAACTTGATTGAATCATAGAGGAATCTTAGTATTCAAGGCTATGTGGATTCTGATTAGGTAGGGGACATTGACAGTAGGAGGTCCACCAGTGGATACATTTTCATGATGAATGGTGATGCAGTGAGTTGGATGAGTAAGCAATAGACTGTAGTCGCTTTGTCCACTACAGAGGTTGAATATATGGTAGCTACACATGCTTGTAAAGAAGCGGTTTGGTTAAAACACTTGTGTTCTAACATTGGTTTTGATGTAGGGAAAATAACTATTTTCTATGATAGTCAAAGTGCAAATTTGTCTGGCAAAGAATCCTACTTTCCATGCCAGGATGAAACATATAGATGTACAGTACCATTTTGTACGAGATATGGTGGAGGATGGAAAGGTCATTTTGGAAAAAATTGATACTCTGGAGAATGTTGTAGATGCATTGACGAAGCCAATGAGCATAGACAAGTTCAGGTGGTGTGCCAATTCGATGGGCCTTAGTGCCCATGATTTTTCAATAAGTTTTGTTGTGCTCTGGAGGTGCCTGTGTGATCTTTGTCAAGTGGGAGATTGTTAGAAATATATGTCTCAATCTCATAGGCTGAAACCTATGAAAGGGAAAATTTGGTGTGACATTCATTGTGTCTGGCCGACTAGCAGCTTTGGAACCTTGTGGTTTGTAAAGGTCGCTGAGACCTTGTCACTGTCATGCCGAATGCACCTATCACTGTGATATTATGATCGCTGTGACAATTTATATCTCACTCCGCCCGAGTTGATCTCTTGCCAATGGGTTAGTGTCAAGTGATGGTCGGGAAGACTCATGGTGATTGGAGTCTTTGGGGTAACATTGAGGCTTCGTTATGAAATCTCAGCGATGAAGTATTGTCTCACTGACAACGTTTCATTTAGAGTCTTCGGGGAGAGTCTTGGATGTTTGGTATGACTCATATCAACAAGGAATGTATCGCCGATAGCTTTATCTTGGAGTCATCAGGATAACATATGGTGGCTCGGTAAGAAGTCTTACCGATGTGTGATGTCTCGCCGAACGGTTATACATTTGTGTCATCGGTGTAACATGTGACTTCGATAAGAACTCTTGGCGAAAGTGATAACTCCTATTGACATTGATGTTCGTTAACGGATGTCTTTGGCGAGACTCCTATCGACTGAAGTCTTTGACGAAAGGTGTGAGCATTCGGTATTACCTCTCAGTGATACTGGTCTGTGTTGCCGACTGATGAATGTTTCGGTATAACATAAAGCCTTGGTATGATCTCCTGGCAAAAATGATAGTCTTGCCGATGGAAATTCTACTGTCTATGAGACTTTGAAGCTTCGGTATGATCTTTTGCCAATAGCGATAAGTCCTGGCGATAGCGATACAAGTGATGATCATCGGTATGAGGTCTTGGCGACAAGGGGAAGTCTTAGCGATATCTTTCTGGACTCAGAGTAACATCTTGCCGATAGGGATGACTCTTGGCGATATCGATAGTCAGGTCTTGTGGCATCGGGGAGACACAGTTAGTGTCTCACCGACATGCCAACATAGGTTGAACACCTTTGACCGAGTGAAGACTATCCTACGTGGCTTGTATTCGACCAATCAGAGAAGCCGAATGGGAACCGCTAGCAGTTGGACTGTTGTGGCCGTTACTGAGAGGAAGTTCGATAGACCATGTACGTGATGGATATACTCAGAGATTGTAGATATTGTCTAGTTCGATGGTTGTATGAACAGTTGGATGTATAGTTCGATGTATGATCAGAGTGAATTGAATTCTGAGTGTATTGTAACTTGAGTGTTCTATAGCAAGGTTGATCATTGTGGATGCTGTTGTAAATTGACATCAGAGAGAGTCAAGCCTGTACTCTGTATGTAATTTCATTACTGTAATACAAAGGGGTTTTTCTTGTTGTGGTGGGTTTTTCTCCCGTAAGGGTTTTCCCACATAAATCTGGTGTTCATATGTGTATGTCTAATTCTTTGTTTCTGTTATCTCTTTCAAGTGCATCTTAATTGGACTGTAATTGTAAAATTTAAAAATGTCTCTGAATTCTTCCTTGAGGTTTTGACATTAGGAGAGTTGTTTCCACACCTTAGCTTTCCTTACACATGGGGTATCATTCCAAACTTGCACGCCAATTTTCATGCAAATTGCAGAACTTTAATTTTTTTCGCCTGTCAACACCCAATTCAGCACTTCCAAAATACCAATTTGATCAATTTTATTGTGGAAGAGTACTATGAGGGTCGTGAAAATTAAATATCATTTTTTATTCCTTCATTAACTATTTATCTATTTCATAAATGATGTGGGGGGTATTTGAAGCATAAAAGAGAAAAAAATCAAAAATTTAGAGCTTTTAAAATTCCCATAATAGAGTAAAACACTCCTTGAATAAAGATAACATTTGGAGGAGTTTCTAGAAGTTTAAATGCATTATTTATGGCTGAATAAAGAGAGGATATAGATAGCTATTCTTAGGGGAGAGTTGGGAGCCCATTTTGGGGCAATAATTAATGATTTTTAAGGCATTTTTGGGTGCTTTTTGAGGAAAAACGTGGGGAGAAGTTTTAGAGGAATGGGAAGGAAAAAAACTACCTTGTAAAAGTATTCCTTAGGGAGTTTTGTTGCAGGTTGGAGCAGCAACAGAGGATTGAATAATGTTGGATTGATGACAAAGTGGGAAGACTTCTTAAACATAATTTGTGAGGGAATGGCTGTGAGAGCCAAATTTTGTAAATCTGATTTTACAGATTATTTTCTTGCATAAAATTGTAATTGATTCACATGATCGAATATAGTTTCAGATTTGAATGTTAAATCTCTTATTTATTTAATCTCCATTGTATGAGTTTAATGTTGGGTTTGAGTTTTTCTCTTTCATCAGTGGTATTAGAGTTGGTTGTTCCTGAGTGTGTAGGTAGAAGCGCCGATGTGAGGCAGTTTGTATTAGGACCTGTGGGTAGAGAGTAAAGCAGTTGCAAAGAGAGTGGAAAAGTTTTTGACAAAATGTCTTGGAAGCTAGGAGAATGTTTTGTGATGAAGAAAGAATATCTAGAGCCACAAATAGATAATCAAGAGCTCATCCAAATGAGTACTTTATTATGAACAAGGTGTAAAGTGAGTGGGAAATGTTGCAAAGTAATTGTGGATAGCGGTAGCACCAATAATATTGTATCTGAAGAGATGGTAGACAAGCTGAAATTGAAAAGAATCAAGCATCCTAGTCCATACTACATTTCTTGGTTGCAAGGAGATTGTCAGATATGGGTAAGTGAGCAATGTGTGGTTGATTTTCAAATTCGTAGATATAAGGATGTGATTGTATCTGATATAGTACCTATGGATATATGTCATATTTTGTTGGGTAGACCATGGTTGTATGATCGAAGAGTTCTACATGATGGTAGGAAGAAATACATAGCATCATAAAGGATGGGGAAAAATATGTCTTGAATCCTTTGCAGGATAGGCAAGAGGAAGTGGCTAGAGAAGTTGAAGCATATAATTGGGATATAAAGGAAAATAAAATGGGAAGTGTTGAATCTCATTGTTCTTTTGGTATTGATATGTTTGCAAGTGAAACTTTGTGTGCAGGGAAGAAGGATGAAAAAGAAAATATAAAAATCCTTGTTCAAAAGGATAAAGAGGGAAAAGAAGAGGAAAGTGCAACAATGATTAAGGATGATGAGTGTCCTTTGGAGGACTTGAAAGTACAACTAAGATTGAAGGTGAAGAAGATATGGCAATAGACAGTGGTGAAGAAAAGGTTGAAGAGAAAGAGGTAATGCATAATATGTTTCATTTTTTTGATGAAGATGAGAGTGGATTTTGTGTAGATGAAAAATTTTCAGTGGTAGAAAGAGAATGGCAAGTGTTGATAGAAGGTGGAGTGAAGATTGCAGCAAAAGTTAATGAGGTGAAATTAGATTTTGATGAATACTTTGATGAGGTTGAGAATGATATTGTAGCGAAGGATGAGGTAAATTTTTATTTTGAATTTAGCTTTAATGATTCTAGACCTTCTTTGGTGAGTGTAGAAAATGATTTCAAGCAAGAAAAGAGTATGTAGATGCAAATTTTTAATTTCCATGGAGTAGTAATTGTAGATTTGTATAAGGATGTAGTGGATTTTGATTGTTATTTGGATAATACATATTTGGATGTAGAATTTGTAGAGGACGTTGCAGGAGGAACTTAGTAGAGGTGGTCAGTTTGTGGTGGGTTGGATCCCACAAAGAAGGAAAGAATGGAAGAAGGGATGTGGCCAAGGAGAATGGTTCATGGTGGACATGACTCTACAAGAGCAAGGAAGAAGAAAGTGCACACTTGGTGGAGGAGGACGACAAGTGTCTCAGCTAAGTGCTGGAAGAGGCGAATGAAGAAATTCATTATGTCTAATCCAGTGATGAAGTTCGCTGCAGGTGGTTTACAACCTGAAATGGTAGTTCTATTACCCAACTCCATTTTGTGAGTTCTACTCACAAAAATTTTCCTACTCAGCGTGTCTGATGGAGGAGCATCTGGGAGGACTAGCGATCAACATCAACCAAAAATAATCTTTTGGTTTGGATTTCCATTTTGGTGTCCTTTGGGATTCATTCAACATCTCTCAACTTTGGAAAGCTCTTTTTGTGTTCAAATTTGCATAAAATCAGTATTTAACAAATAATCATTTTAAGCTTTGCAGACAGTTTTCAAAAATTAATTTTGAAAAATTCATAAGGATTGGAGTAGAATATTTTGGTAGGGGCATTCTTGGAGATGGCATGTGAAATGTGCAAAAAGAATTAAAGTCATATCTTTTTCAGTTTGAGATATTTTAATATTGAAAGTTTATTAAAAATTGTCAACAATTTATGAAAATTTTAATATCTCATGATTTTGGAGAGCTAGAAAAAAATATTTTTGTAGGAGTCCATGGGGTATCATTCCAAGCTTGCACACCAATTTTCATGCGAATTGAAGAACTTTAATTTTTTTCGCTTGTTAGCACTTAATTCAGCATTTCCAGAATACCAATTTGATCAATTTTATTGTGGAAGAGTATTATGAAGGTCATGGAAATTAAATATCAGTTTTTATTCCTTCATTAACTATTTATCTATTGCATAAATGATGTGGGGGGTATTTGGAGCATAAAAGAGAAAAAAATCAAGAATTTAGAGCTTTTAAAATTCTCATAATAGAGAAAAACGCCCTTTGAATAAATACAACATTTGGAGGAGTTTCTGGAAGTTTAAATGCATTATTTATGGCTGAATAAAGAGAGGATATGGATAGCTGTTCTTAGGGGAGAGTTGGGAGCTCATTCTGGGGCAATAATTAATGATTTTCAAGACATTTTTGGGTGGTTTTTGAGGAAAAACGTGGAAAGAAGTTTCAGAGGAATGGGAAGGAAAAAAACTACCTTATAGAGGTATTCCTTGGGGAGTTTTGTTGCCAGTTGGAGTAGCAACAGAGGATTGAAATAATGTTGGATTGATGACAAAGTGGGAAGACTTCTTGAACAGAAGTTATGAGGGAATGGTTGTGAGAGCCAAATTTTGTAAATCTAATTTTGCTGATTATTTTCTTGCATAAAATTGTAATCGATTCACATGATCAAATATAGTTTCAGATTTGAATGTTAAATCTCTTATTTATTTAATCTCCATTGTATGAGTTTAATGTTGGGTTTGAGTTTTTCTCTTTCATCAATTTCGTTTCGAACCAAGCAAGATGAGAAGAAGGAGATTGATAATGTTTACTTTTCCCCTGGTATAAAGCACAATCTCATGAGTATTAGACAACAAATCCAAAAGGGATACAAAGTGTTGATGGAGAAAGATGAATACATTATTTATGAGAAGGATGGAAGCAAGAAAATCATTGCAGCAATGCTAATGACGAAGAATAGAATGTTTCCATTGAGGTTGGAAAGGTGTTTCTTAGCTCAGTCCACAACTACAGAAAAATGTATAGCAGTACATCAGCAAGCGACCTTCAAGGCAGTCATTCAAGACCCTTCCAAGCTATGCCATCTTAGGTATGGACACTTAGGGTATGTTGGTTTTAGTATTTTTCCAAAGAAGAGTATGGTTGGAGGTTTACCAACCATAGGAGAGCCTAGTGTTAGATGTGAAGCTTGTATTTTAGGCAAGTAACATAGACAACCATTTCAATTGAGCAATTCTAGAAGGGCAAGAGCACCATTGGAGCTGGTGCACACTAATTTGTGTGGCCCTATGCAAAAAATTTCTATTGGTAAGAGCCAATATTTTATGACCTTCATAGATGATTACAACTGTAAGACATGAGTTTATTTTTTACAGTATAAATCTGAAGCTTTTGACAAGTTTGGCCCAGGCTAAAAAGGAGAGTGGACATTTCATCAAGGTCCTAAGGTCAGATAGAGGGGTCCAAAGTATACCTCCAATCAATTTGTGAATTTTTGCAAGCAACATGGCATTAAGAAGGAGCTAACAACAACCTATACTCCACAAAAAAATGGAGTGGCTGAGAGAAAAAATAGAACCATAGAGGAGATGACAAGAAGCATGCTTAAAGCCAAGGGCCTCCCAAATAAATTTTGGGGTGAAGCTGTAGCAACAACAATTTATTTGATAAATAGAAGTCCTACAAAGGGATTTTTTAATAAGATTCCACAAGAGGCATGGAGAAAATGCAAGTGGACAGTTGAGCACTTGAGAGTGTTTGGGTTTGTGGCATATGCACTTGTGCTAAAAGAGAAGAGACAAAAGTTGGATGACAAGGGTGAGCAATGTGTTTTCATGGGCTATAGTGAAGAGTCCAAAGCATATAGGTTGTATAATCCAGTCACCAAGAAAATCGTCATCAACAGAGACATGGAGTTCCTAAGGATGAGTCATGGCATGGCCTAACATATTTTGACAACTCCTGAAAGCTCCCAAAATCTTCAGGTGAAGAAGGAAAAGAGTATGAAGTGCAACAAGATGAGCCTACAGTCGCTCTCGATAGCTTCGGACTGCTCCAAACCACTACACAATCACAGACAAAGAGCTCTAGATAACTTCAGACAGGGTCTACCCAGTAAATCAATAATAGTAGTGAAAATTCAGACCCCACTCTTGCCTCCCTAATGCCAAGGAAGACCAAGATTCTAAGGGAGATCTACCAAAATGAAAGGTATGATGGAGAGTTTGATGAAAGTGTGAATTTTGCATTATTTTCTCATAGTGATCCAATTTGGATGCTATGAAAGAAAAGAAATGGTGTGAAACCATTGATGAGAAGATAGATGCAATAGAGAAGAATACAACATGGGAGCTAACTGATTTTCCTCCCAACAAGCAAGTTATTGGAGTGAAATGGGTCTATAAGACCAAAAAAAATATCGATGGAAGAATAGAAAGGCATAAGGAAAGATTAGTTATTTGAGGGATACAAACATCAGTTTGGGAGAGATTATGATGAGATATTTTCTCCAATTGCAAGGATGGAAACCATGTGGGTAGTCATAGCAATTGCATCCCAACATAAGTGGAATGTGTTGCAAATGGATGTGAATTCCACTTTCTTGAATGGAGTATTGAAAGAAAAGGTATATGTGGAGCAGCCACCTGGTTATGAAGTTCCAAGTCAAGAAAATAAAGTATACAAGCTAAAGAAAGCTCTTTATGGGCTGAAGCAAGCTCCACAGGCATGGTAGAGTAGGATTGACTCATATTTGTTGAGCAATGACTTTAGAAAAAGAGATGGTGAGCCCACTCTTTACATCAAGGCAGCTAATGGTAAGATTTTAATTATTTTCTTGTATGTTGATGATTTAGTTTTAATTGGGGATGAGATTTCCTCATTGTTGATTTTAAAGAGGCCATGAAAAGAGAGTTTGAAATAATAGACTTAGGTCTCTTGAGGTATTTTCTAGGCATAGAAGTAAAAAAAATGCATGATGGTATTTTTATCTCTCAAGCAAAGTATGCAACTAAGATTTTGAAGAGGTTTAGAATGCAAGATAGCAAGCCTACCACTAAACCAATAGCCATAGGTCTGAAGTTGAGCAACGAAGATTGTAGCAACAATGTGAATCCAACCATGTATAAGAGTTTGGTTGGAAGTTTAATGTATTTAACAACAACTAGGCTTGATATAATGCATAGTGTAAGTTTTATTTCTAGATTTATGGAGACTCCAAAAGAGTCACATTGACAAGCAGGTAAAATAATCCTAAGCTATGTGAATGGAACCAAAGGATATGGTATTTTTTATGGTGCAACAAATGATTTTGGGTTGGCTGGTTACACAGGCAGTGATTGGGTAGGAAGTGTAGATGATAGAAAGAGCACATTTGGATATGTATTTTATTTGGGATTGGGATTCATTTCATGGGCTTCCAAGAAACAACCCACAATTTCCCTATCTATAATTGAGGCTGAATATATAGCAACAAATGCAACGACATGCCAAACTATTTGGCTAAGGAGGACCTTAGCAAATTTGAAGGAAGAACAAAATGATGGAACTATATTTTGTGACTTGATGTTTCATCAATTGCTTTGATGAAGAATCCAATTTTTCATGGAAGAAGCAAGCACATTGAAATCAGGTATCATTTCATAAGAGAATTAGTTGAGAAAGGTGAAATTAAAATGAAATTTTGTAGGTTTGAGTAGTAGCTTGCAGACATTTTCACCAAACCTTTGAGCAGAGATTGCTTTGAATGCCTATGGAGAAATTTAGGTGTTGTTGATTTAAATGAGGAATGATGTTGTTTGATGACTCAGTCAAAGGGGGAGTGTTGGAAATATTTATTTTTGACTAAGTCCTTTCATCACGTTAACTCCCTAGTTCACCTACCTATCATGAGCCTTAAACGGCAAGTTTCTTTTTCAAGATTTTCATCCTTGTCTTGCTCCTAACTACATAGAATTTATTATGGTAGGAAATTTTGAATTTCTATAATTAACTGTGGTAGGTAAGTTTGAATTTTGAGAGGGAATTTTTGAATGAATACAAATAGAAAGAATGTAATAGACATATTAAATTTGTCAGCAAAAGAATTTGCAAGTGATTTGCAAAAGGTGAAGTTGCAGCAACAACAAAGAATGTTTTGTGGAAGAAGCAGCAAATAGCTCCAAACTATTTAGTGTTTGCAGGGAGTAGCAGATAGCTCTAAATAGCTACAGATTAGCTGCAATGGTTGTAGGGAGCGACAGATAGCCCTAGATCATTCAGTGTAAAATAAGTATAGAGAGATATGAGAAGCTCTTGATTGTTTAGTGTGTGTGTGTGTGTGTGCAACTGCAAATTGCTACAAATCTAGTTTGTTATTTTTAGTTTGTAGTTTGAAGTTTGAAATCATTTTGTAATGGTTAGTTTTTGAGTTAATAGAAAAAAACAAGTGTTCATGCCCAACTATGTGTCTCCAATCTATTTGTTTTGTTATTCTGCATTTGATTTTGGGTATTCCCCTGTTGTTTGGCGAAACAGGGCAGCAACTCTATAGGTTTTATTTTATTTAAAGTTTCTCACAATAATGACATGGGTTAATTTTTTTTTTTCTAGAATCTTATACATCGATTACCATTTCCCTCTCTATTTCGATGGTCATAATGCACACCACTTAGCTTTTAAACTATTCTCATAAATGAGCCACTACACTTTTATTATAACAATGCCTATCAAACTCAAAGAATGATAAGCCGTCAATAGAAACTAATGCCTCTAATAATATTTTATTCCTATTATTATGTACATTATTAATAGATAATGTGCCACTTATTGACTTTTACAACGGTTTGAAAAGGAGCATTCAATGGCAGTTTAAACCGTCACTGAGTGGCTTATTGAAAGCATTGAACATGCAGTTATACTGCCACTTATGTGGCTCCAAAGTAGATTAGTATGTGCCCATGCTAGCTTTATAAAATGGTGCCCTATTATGGCTTTCAATGACATTCTTTAATCCTTTGAATCAACTTAATTGCCATGACTTATGAGTGGTGAAAATGCCATATTAACGTGACAGTTTATGTTGAATGCACAAGACAACTTAGAGGGGGATGAATTAGTTGTACATTAAAACATCAAAACCCTCATTAACATTTAGATGCTTAATATCCTTATTAGCTCTTAATCTGTTAAATTGATTTATCATAAAAGTAAATAACATAAACAAAAGCACATTAACACCATACACAACATAACACTAGATTTATGTGGAAAAACAACAGTGAGGATTAGCTCACAATATAAAGTAACTACAAAACCAAATACAATAGGCTCACTGTCAAAAGGCTCATTTCCCAAAATAAAGAAGGTATTAATGCCAAGGGTTCACTACCAACTTAGAAAGAATACATAGAAAGAATGTTACAATAAGAAATTCATCTTAGAGTAATAGAAAAGATCCACCATTGCATCAATAGATCATTCACAACCTCACTGAATAATATAGACACCTTCTACTCATTACTTCCAAAAGTCTTAGGCTTCAAAGCTTGCATTGGATTTTGTACTTTTGCACTTCACATCACAATGCTCTGCACACATCCTTCATCAACTCACCACTCATATATACCATCCACAACCTTGAAAATAATCTCCAAGGTTTTCTAAGCACTTCAAAAATGAAAATTCAAATTAGGTTGGCACAAAAACATTCTCGTGGTGGAGAGGAATGAAGGAAGACCACATCACACTTTAACTCAGACATAAATTGACACACACATTCTTCCACAAACACTGAAGCATATCTGCAATAAGTGTAAACACCCAAGGTTGACTGAACCCATGTTAACACTATTAAACATTTAAGTACACACTTCCTTTGGTCCAAATATGACTCACAAACCACACACAACACTTAAATACAATATGGAATATTCCATCAATACCCTGAAATCTAATAAATCCTTCGCAAAAAAATTCACCTGAAAAAATATATTCATTATGTACAACTAGTTAACCTTTAATACACTACAACTTATGAATCAACCCTTGTGGAGCATCAAACTTCAAACAACTCTGAAGGGAGATAGATACAGACATTGTAGACACATCTATATAATTGCAAGACCATAAACCAAAACATGGAGAAATGTAGAGAGAAACCATTTCTTCCAATCAATCGTTACTTCATAGTTCACACTGAACACAAATTCCATTGTAGAATGATCTAGAACCATAAACTATGGATATAACACCTTTGAACACCTTTGATAAACATATCTGAACCACACAAGCATATATTTAATATAGAAGAAATGTGGAGCAAAAACTAGAACATTACTCTACCACACTAAACATTATTTTATTCATTTTTTCTCAAAAGCACTTGAAAACCAAGCACCACAAACACAATCTCATCATCTGCGACTTTCTCAGATCTGTAGTATAATGCAACATATCCAACAATGCATTCAACCATATTTTACAACAACAAGCTTTTGCAACTAAAGTAAGATATCAATGACAACACCAACAACTCCAGGCACATCATCAATACCAGCAACATACTAACACACTTCTTACTCAATATTTGACATCAATGCAACAACACTCTGTTGATATCAATGACAACACAAACATCCAACAATCACTCTCTTTTTCATTTATGGTAACACATGATATGAAAAACCATCAATAATCAAAACAACTCTGATCACCAACACATACTATACAATAGTATACACTACCCCCCTTACAAAAGCACCTATTATTTTCAACACTTTTATTTTTCTCCCCCTTTCTTCATAAGGTTTTCCAACTAACTCTCTCCCTTTTGACATAAATGGAAAAGGGTAAAACATAGTTTCTTTTATTCCTCTTTTTTCATTACTCACATTTACTTGCTCTCCCCCAAAGGAAACATATGTAAGGGACAAGAATTGTACCAATAGACCTGTAAGTTTTGTACAAACTTCCTTTAACAAAGCTTCAAAGGAAATTGCCAATAGTCAACACCTTTTCTTTTACTACACTCTCTTTTCATCATACCTTATCTGCACACTCCCCCTTAGGAGCACACAATATGCACCAACAGACTTCACCAACCAATAGCCATTGCTACCTACTCCCCCTGAGAGGTAGCACCCAAAATTATTCCATAACAAGGAATGAATCTTGAAATCCACTAGACTGATGCATATCCTTGTATGCATCTAATTGAAAGGGGAGGGGCAATAACCCCTAACTTTTCCTAGAGATACTCAAATGTATCTTTTGGAAGATCCATAGTGAATATATTTACAACTTGACCTTTTGTAGGCACATATTCCAACTTCACTTCATTCCTTACAACCTTCTCTCTCAAAAAGTGATACTAGATTGAGATATGCTTTTTCTTTGAATGCATTACCAGATTCTTTGAAATGTTAATAACACTTGTATTATCATAAAATATAGAAATAGGTTCATCATATAACACTTGGATATCCTTCAAAGTCTATTTCATCCGCAACACCTTTGTGCAATAAGATGCTGCAACAACATATTCTGCTTCTACATTAGATAATGACATTGAATCCTACTTTTTTCTTAGCCAAGATACCAACCTGCTTCCTAGAAAGAAAAACCACCACTTGTACTTCTATCATCCTCATAACCTACCCAATATACATCTGTATAGGCACTTAGAGAGAAATAAGTAATTTGATACTATAAGCCATCTTCCAAAGTGCCCTTCAAGTATCTAAAAATTCCTTTTACTATTGCCACATGTGACTCTTTGGGATCTTCTTGAAAACTAGCCACAAGAAAAACTACATGCATTATATTTGATCTAGTAGTAGTTACATATAGCAATCCTCCAATAATTGATCTATACTTTCTTTGATCATCCTTAAGAGATTCATCATTCTTTCCCAACTTGCAACCAATAACCATGGGAGTATGTACCAGTTTAGAATCTTTCATTCCAAACTTCTTTAGCATTTCCTTGAAATACTTTGATTGTGAAATGAAAATACCTTTTTTTCATCTAATTTGTAGCCTAAGGAAGAAACTCATCTTCCCAAACATTGACACTTCAAACTCATTAAGCATCTACTTTGCAAATCTCTTGCATATTGCCTCATTTCCTCCAAAGATGATATTATAAACATACACAACCACAATCAAGATTTGATCTTTATTTACTTTGAAATAAAGATTGCTATTTGTGGTACCTTTATTGAATCATTGCAACAACAAGTACCTATCTAATCTTGTATACCAAGTTCTAGGAGCTTTCTTGAGTCCATATAATTCCTTCTTCAATTTATAGACCATAATATTAGGGATATCTAATAACTAAAAGCCTTTTGATTGTTCAAATATATACCTCTTCTTCCAATTCACCATTCAAGAATGCAAACATCACACCCGTTTGGTAATCTTTGAAATCCTCGTGTGTTGCAAAATCCAAAAACATCATAATGGCCTCCATCATGTCCAGTGAAACAAATGCTTCCTCAAATTCTACTCCTTCTACTTATGAGTAGCCTTTACAGGCAAGCCTTGCCTTGTTCCTAACAACTCCATTGTCATTCAGCTTGTTCCAAAAATACTCATTTAGCTCCTGTTACTTAATTTTCACCCTCAAGCTCAATCAGGCAAGGCATCTATGATTGCAAGTGTTCATAAGGGTCAAATGAGATATTTCCATTGATGGTTAGTTCATGCATCTAGTGACATTTCACAATGAGCTCAGTTGGGAAGCTTTCTTTGTTGCAAATATGCCTCACTAATCACAGGATCAAGCCTCCATTAGACCCAAGTCGGTCTGACATCTTCACTGTCTGGCTGACTAGAAGTTTTGATACATTCTATTTTGAACAGGTCATTGTGACCTAGTTTCTATCTTGCCGAGTGCTTTCCCTACAGAGCCTATCACTGTGACAAGAAGGGTTCGGTATGACCTCTTATCGTATGGAATTCTTTGGCTGATAGGCCATTCAATCGTCAATCGGGGAGACTCATGGCGACCACGAGTTTCGGGATAACCTATAGCGCTTGGTGAGAAGTCCTAGCAATGTGAGAAAGTCACACAAACTGCATTTGTTCAAGGTAACAAAGAGTCTCAGAGAGAAGTCTTAGCGAGAATGGAATGTCTCACTGATGGTGTTGACGTCTTCGGTATAACTCTTGGCGACAGATGGATACTTCAGGGTAGGTCGTTGAGCTCGCTAAGATGTCTCAGTGACCTGGGAATGTTTTTTCGACAACGGAATGAGCTCGGTGGATGTCTCCCCAACAAGAAGGATGGGCTCTTGGTGTAGCGTTTCCCCTTCACCACAAGGTCTCGCTGAATGCACAAGGTCTCCGCGACATTTGACATTGGTGTAGTTTCCAGCCGTTGAGTTGAGGTCTTGCCGACATGGCCATGTCTCGGCGAACGAAGGGGATCTCGGCCAAAGGAAGTGGTTTCGCCACAATGTCTTGGAAAAACCTTTGTCTCTTGCTGAAGTGAACAAAATGAAGCCTCGCCAAATCAAGGTGCCTTTGGCACAACCTCTTGCTGACCAATGGATGTCTCCCCGACTAGGGGGTCTTGATGACTGAAGTGAACAAGTGGGGGTCCCACCAAGGAAACATCTGGTCTCACTAGGAGTTGGGGCTTTTGCCATGGGGTCCTAGCGACTATCCAAAGTATCACCGAAGTATGTGGCTTCAACATAATCTTGTGAATTCGATAGGAGATCTCCCAGACTCGGTGATGTCTCGCCGACAGTAAAGTGAACACCTCAGTAGAAAGAGAGGACCTTGGTGTGAGGTCTGGGTGATAAAGAAAAGTCATGCCGACTGAAAGACCCTCGTCAAAGCAAAGTGCCTTTGGTATGATGTCTCATCGATTGGTGGGAGTCTCAGTGAATAGATGAGAGCTCGGGCAGACAAGAGGATTTTGCTATGAAGTCTCAGCGACCGCATGATGTCTCACCGACTAGAAAATAAAGACCTCACCGAAAGAGCTTGACATTGGCATAAGGTCTTGCCGATATAAGGATGTCTGGCCAACAGAAGGAAAGGAGCTTAGCGGTATGACTTCTGGAGGCATCAGCAAAGAAGAGAGGCCTCGACAAGATGTTTTGCCGATTCGGTAAGGTTTCACCGAAAGCAAGCTGAGCTCGCCAACAGTTGAAAACTTCATCCCAAGGTCTTGCTGACACAGGGAGGTCTTGGTGATAAAGGGGAGTCATCGACAAAGGTCTCCCCAACATGAATTACATCGATGTAGCACCCGACTGTTGGAGTGATGTCTTATCAACATATTATGGTCTCAACGATAGAGGAGAGATTGATATGACATCTGAGCCTCGCTATGAAGTCTTCCCGACTTGCTGACATCTCGCTGAAAGAATGCGGAGCTCAGGTATAGAAAAATGCGTCGGGGTAACATCAGTATACCTTCACTGATAGAGGATAAGAAGAGTTTGCCATGTTGTCTGGCCGAACATGATTGTCTTGGCGACCACAAAGGTGATATCAGTATGTTTTTTGGGCTCGATAAGAACTCTCATCGACTATCATATGCTATGCCAATGGCTTCTGAGGAGCATAATCGCATCGGTGAGACACTTTCAGTGTCTCACCGAGATGCGATTCTGATCAAAGGAGCTTTTGACCGCCCATAGAATCTGCATGGAATACACTCAACCAATCAGAGGGAGATAAAGGCAAGCCATGGCTGTCTGACCAGCAAAAGAAGATCAACAGAATGTAAATCGACGCGGATTTGTTCTGAGCTCAGGAGCATTCAAAGCAACTCGACTGGGGGGAATTCAAAGGAGGACACGAGGATCAGAAGTAAATGTGGTGGTTGCAGAAAGATCATAAGGCTTCTCCGGGGAATGAATCTTCACTAACATGGACATGCTGGGTTCAACATTAAATTCAGTCAAAAGATCTAAGGAGAAATCTACTTCGAGGACTAATTTTTTGTAAGCCCTAAGGGGCCGACACAGTTTGATATATAAGGCATTTTTTCCTTTTTGTAAATAGTTCGGATTATACACTCTGAAGAGTTAGTGATTTTTTGTCAATCCTTCCTCAACTGATGTATGTTTTGTAACTCAACTGGAATCTGGAATACAAAACAAAGTTTACCTTGGAAGCTAGTGTTCATATTTGTACTGTTCTCATTTCTGTATCTTTCTTTTGATTATGCAAGTCTTTAACTGTGTTTTATAATTCTGCACTCATACCTTAAAGCTGTGAAATTTATCTTTCCTTCCTAAGATGTGTGTGTAGATCAAACCTGTTAAGAATGATGCATAAGTCTAAAAGAAGTTGTTCTAAGTATGTGAAACAGTAGCAATTAAGTTTCTCAGTGTATTTTCTTCTTGTTTCATTTCATGATTTCTTATCAATTCAGTTTATCACCATAAGTTTAGTTTCAATTGTATGCATTCCTTCTACTTTTACCCTTAAAGAATCAGTAGTTTAGGTGGTACCCAGAGGAAGCCAGCCTTCTGTGGAGGTTCATTTCAATCTCAGGTGACCCATAGCCTTGAAATGATCCCATGTTTCACCAGAAATCCTAGTTTCATAACTTCGCATAGGGTGCAATTTCTAGGTGACAACTATTTTTGGCACGCTTGGTGGGACTGTCGAGCAGACAGTTTGTAAATTATATGTCTACTACTGGTTTTTGATATGCAGCCAGTAAATTTCAGGCCTTTCAGAGGTAAAATATCAACATATCATGGCGACTCCAACTTTATAACAACTGGTTCCAGCAGCCCAGGTATCTGCAATTAATAAGGTTTGATCTTTGGGCTTGTTATTCCTCATGTCTTATCTCTCCAATGACTAGTTAGCAGCAATATAGTGACTTTCCACCTCCATTCCATGAGAGTCATGTGTATATGTCCTCCCATCAGCCATACTATATAGAACAACCTACTGTTTTTATGTCAAATGACCCAATATCAGCAGACTACCAGTATTTTCATCATGTTTCCCACCCTCCCACTCTTGGTCAACCTTTATGTCGACCAATATTTGATAAAAATAAACCCCAGGAGGAGGTTTCTAATGTTAACCAGCATGATTATTTACATAATCTGTCTCTAAAGCATCCTTACCAAGCTATAACGGACCTGCTCCAACAGTTTGATCGTGTGTTGTGGGCTTTGAGCTAGAGGTTTGAACATATGCAGATTAATGATGTCAGTAGGGTGTTCTCCTACATGTATGGCATGTTGGTCGATGTCAAGAAACAAAAAAAGCTTATTTCACTTCAGCAGGAGTTGGGATGTCAGTTTGAAGAAGATCTTGAGAGAGAGATAGTAGCCAAAGAGGAGCAAATGGAATTCTTATTTGTTCAGGTATAAGGTAGTTGGGCTTACTCAGATTATCAAGCACGAAGGTATGAGACACAGGAAGCCCTTTCCATTCCTAGTTTCAGTTCACCTTTTCTTGTAATGATGAATCATCTGGTAAAGGAGGAAGCTTCCAAGTATGGGTTTCCTAGCTTTGAACAAGAGAAACTTTTCAAGCTATTTAATGAGCCTATCAATAAGTCTTCTACTCTCAAGATTCCAAGTTGGAAAGTCCCATCTCAGTCACCTTGTGAGTTTCCTTCACCTATCATGCAAATGAAATCATGCTCTGGCATCCAGGAAGCAAAAGAAGGGAAAATCTCTGACTAGCACAACCCACTCAACTTGGAGGAGACTAAAAATATTGATTTTCTACATCTAGCTATGGAGGAGTATAGAAAACAATAACAACAAATGATTGAACAACAGGAAGGAACTGGAGAGTTGTTGATAGATGATAATCAGCAAGACAATGGAGGCTTAATTCAGGAAGAAAAACTTGAAATTGAACCTGACTCTATCGTCCTAGGTGAGAATTTTGATGTTTTTGAGTGTGTTCCGGATGAGGAGGGAAATTTTGAACCTTTTGAAGAAATATGCACAAGTTTCATTGAATAGTTTTGCTCAAGGTTGGATGCTAAAGAATCAAAAGAATCAGAAGAAGCTATCACTCATGGTATGTTGGAACAACAGGTTCACAAGATTGAAGAAGTGATGAAACAACAGGAGCCTATTGAAGCTGATTTGTAAACTCATAACTGGTCAGAGGAACTTGAGACTTCATCACCACTTGAGTTGTTGTCTTCTTGTGTTGAAAATGACAAGCCTGAATCAGAGTGTAACTCTCCTAGTACTGATAAGAATTATAAGTATCTTCCATTCTGGTCTATAAAGGAGCCTGAGGTTGATGAATTGATTGAAAGTGTGTTGGAGGAAGCCATCTCATTATTCATTAAAGGAGTGAATGTTCATTTTGGAAAGCATGAGCATATTGGGGAGGCTACTACTCTTCCATTAGGTCAGCCACAGGGGTTATACCTTTCCAGCTAGCAAGGTGATAAAATGGCAGTTCATGAGCAAGAGATCAAAGGAGGCTCAATCTTTGCCCTTACCAAAGGCTATCCAATCAGATGTACCTAGCTCAGATGGAATCTAATACAACACCAAGGATGAATTTTGTACCCAAGCATGAGGGTACTGCTGAGGAGGAACACGCTCAAGTTACCTTTCCACCTCATAACGAGAATGTTTACATTCCATATGAAAAGGTTAGTAAGCTTGAATATGTTCAAAGAGATCTTGCAACCATCCGTTGAATTGTCATGCATGCTTCATTTCTCTTTAGTTGTTCTCCAGCTTGGAAAACATTGTAATTTTTTTAGAAAGGGCAATTATTTTACCCAACCTATCAATGGGTTTGTTTGACCAATTTCTTACTGGTTAGTGTAGGGTAGGTTTAGTTCTTATTTCTTCCCCTAAGTGCTGTCCCAACATAGTAAATAGTTTTATTTCAGTTTTCCCCTGTTTTCAATAAGTACCTGCTGTGTTCTATGAGTCTCAAGCGAGTTGCAGCCATGTGCAAAACTGATATTTTTATTTGTTTTCTGAGCCTCCTAAAGACTCCATGCCCAATGGATAAGTCTAGACTACTGGTCTTCATGTTTAGCAGGAAAACATCCAACAAAGGTCGCCAAAAATGTTACCTAATTTTCACCCTCAGGCTCAATCAGGCAAGGCATCTATGATTGCAGGTGTTCATAAGGGCCAAATGGGATATTTCCATTGAGGGTTAGTTCATGCATCTGATGACATTTCACAAGGAGCTCAGTTGGGAAGCCTGCTTTGTTGGAAATATGCCTCAATAATCACAGGCTCAAGCCTCCATTAGACCCAAGTCGGTATGACATCTTCACTGTCTGGCCGACTAGCAGTTTTGATACATTCTATTTTGAATAGGTCACTATGACCTAGTTTTTGTCTTGCCGAGCACTTTCCCTACAGAGCCTATTGCTATGACAAGAAGGGTTTGGTATGACCTCTTATCACGTGGAATTCTTTGGCTGATAGGCCATTCAATCGTCAATCAGGGAGACTCATGCCAACCACGGGCTTCGGGATAACCTATAGAACTCGGTGAGAAGTACCAGCGATGTGAGAAAGTCACACCGACTGCATTCATTCGGGGTAACAAAGAGTCTCAGAGAGAAGTCTTAGCGAGAATGGAATGTCTCACTCATTGTGTTGACGTCTTCAGTATAACTCTTGGCGACAAATGGATACTTCGGGGTAGGTCTTTGAGCTCGCTAAGAGGTCTCAGCGACCTGGGAATGTTTTTTCAACAATGGAATGAGCTCGATGGATGTCTCCCAAGCAAGAAGGATGGGCTCTCGGTGTAGCGTTTCCCCTTCGCCACAAGGTCTCGTTGAATGCACAAGGTCTCCCCAAAATTTGACATCAGTGTAGTTTCCAGCCGTCGAGTTGAGGTCTTGCTGACATGGCCATGTCTCAGCAAATGAAGGGAATCTCAGCCAAAGGAAGTGGTTTCGCCACAATGTCTTGGTGAAACCTTTGTCTCTTGCCGAAGTGAACAAAATGAAGCCTCGCCAAATCAAGGTGCCTTCGGCACAACCTCTTGCTGACCAATGGATGTCTCCCCGACCAGGGGGTCTTGATGACTGAAGTGAACAAGTGGGGGTCCCACCAAGGAAACATCCAATCTCGCTAGGAGTTAGGGCTTTCACCATGGGGTCCTGGCGATTGTCCAAAGTCTCATCGAAGTATGTGGCTTCGGCATAATCTTGTGAATTCGATAGGAGATCTCCCCGACTCGGTGATGTCTTGCTGACAGTAAAGTGAATAGCTCGGTAGAAAGAGAGGACCTCAGTGTGTGGTCTGGGTGATAAAGAAAAGTCATTCTGACTGAAAGACCCTCACCAAAGCAAAGCGCCTTCGGTATGATGTCTCACCAACCGGCGGGAGTCTCAGTGAATAGAGGAGAGCTCGAGCAGATAGGAGGAGTTCACTATGAAGTCTCAGCAACCGCATGATGTCTCACCATCTAGAAAGTAAAGACCTCGCTGAAAGAGCTTGACATCGGCATAAGGTCTTGCCGATATAAGGATGTCTGGCTGACAGAAGGAAAGGAGCTCAGCGGTATGACTTTTGGAGGCATCGGCGAAGAAGAGAGGCCTCGACAGGATGTTTTGTTGACTCAGTAAGGTCTCACTGAAAGCAAGCTGAGCTTGCCAATAGTTGAAAACTTCATCCTGAGGTCCTGCCGACACGGGGAGGTCCTAGCAATAAAGGAGCCATCGACAAAGGTCTCCCCGACATGAATTACATCGATTTAGCGCCCGACTATCAGAGTGATGTCTTACCGACATATTGTGGTCTCAGCGATAGAGGAGAGATTGATATGACATCTAAGCCTTGCTATGAAGTCTTTCCGACTTGCCGACGTCTTGCCGAAAGAATGTGGAGCTCGAGTAGAGAAAAATGCGTCGGGGTAACATCAGTATACCTTTTCCAATAGAGGATAAGAAGAGTTCGCCATGTTGTCTGGCTGAATGTGATTGTATTGGCAACCACAAAGGCGATATCGGTATGTTTTTTGGGCTCGATAAGAACTCTCATCGACTGTCACATGCTATGTCGATGGCTTCAAAGGAGCATAATCGCATCGATGAGACACTTTCAGTGTCTCATTGAGATGCGATTCTCATCAAAGGAGCTTTTGACCACCCACAGAATCCTCATGGAATACACTCGACCAATCAGAGGGAGCTAAAGGCAAGCTGTGGCTGTCTAACCAGCAAAAGAAGATCAACAGAATGTAAATCAACGTGGATCTGTTCTGAGCTCAAGAGCATTCAAAGAAGCTCGACTAGGGGGAATTCAAAGGAGGACACGAGGATCAGAAGTAAATGCAGTGGTTACAGAAAGATCATAAGGATTCTCCGGGGAATGACTCTTCACTTACGTGGACATGCAGGGTTCAACATTAAATTCAGTCAAAAGATCTAAGGAAAAATCTACTCCGAGGACTGATTTTTTGTAAGCTCTAAGGGGCCGACACAGTTTGATATATAAGGCATTTTTTCCTTTTTGTAAATAGTTCAGATTATACACTCTGAAGAGTTAGTGATTTTTTGTCAATCCTTCCTCAACTGATGTATGTTTTGTAACTGAACTGGAATCTGGAATACAACACAAAGTTTACCTTGGAAGCTAGTGTTCATGTTTGTACTATTCTCATTTTTGTATCTTTCTTTTGATTATGCAAGTCTTTAACTGTGTTTTATAATTCTGCACTCATACCTTAAAGCTGTGAAATTTATCTTTCCTTCCTAAGATGTGTGTGTAGATCAAACCTGTTAAGAATGA
>VDFB02377686.1:0-24774 GCA_007258455.2 Sequoia sempervirens | reverse complement strand
AAATGTATTTTGATAAAACCAAAAAAGTAGAAAAAAAAGTAAAAAAGTAAAATAAAAAAGAAAAGGTAGATAAAAAGGAAAAAAATATACTATTTTATTCATCCCTTCATTTTGAAAAATGCTCTCTCAAAATCCTCTTCATTTTAAAATATAAAATTGGTGGATTTGCTTTCCTTTGAATTAGATCTTGGAATTAGGAGTGAAGGGAGAACTGTTGTCAAATAAGGTTTGCACCCTTGCTAAGCTATGAAGTTTAGCAACCTATTGACACATGGGAATACTTCAAGGTTGTGGGTGACTTGGAAATGAAGTGGACCTCCAGATTATGGGTTGGTTCCCCTTTAGATAACTTGAAAATACTAAGATGTGACAAGGAAAAGAGTAAGAAGGATATGCTTGAAATTTAGAACCTATCACTAACAAGTGGTACACCAAAGATAAAATTTTGAAAAAGCTTTTGAAACTCACAAAAAAATCAATAAAGCTAAACAATCTCACGACATAGAGATTTATGTCTTCAAAAATGATTCTATGTAAGACTCTGACTGTTCTAATGCTTATACACAAGGAAAACAATGATGTTTTCACAACTATAAATGCAAGAGAAAGAGATCACTAACAAAAACTTGTACTATGACATAATATTCTTTGCATCCAACATTGAAGGAATCTGATAAAATAAAGGATAACACAAAACTTTATCATACAATTCACAACCAATACTAAAACAACAAAGAAAATAGGTGAAGGAAATGCCTTTCTATTGAGAAAAAATGAGTATATGTATTACAAAGGCCAAAATATGCTCCATAAGACTATAAATCTCATTAAGGAAAATGAGTTACAAAGTGTGAACAATGCTCTCACGATAATCTCCAAACCAAGAACTAAAGAAAACAAGAAGAAGAGAAGGACTTATAGAGAAGGCTCTCAAAATTAAAATTTGAATTTTGGCTCCAAGAAAATATGTGTTGTTCACCATCTCCTCCAAACAAGGCATGAAACTGAAGATGCTTCTCCAAATGTGCAAAAATAGTTGTCAAAACTCAAACTCCAAAGGGTTGTATGAAACTGAAAATCCCTCAAAAAGAGGATCATAACTTAATGTGACAAGGTGTCATATGCCTCCAATCACTCCTTGATTGATCTTCAAATAAAATGGAACTCAAAACCGAAGTAGAACTCCTGATTTAGGAGTCCAAATTCTTGATTTATCTCCAACATGTTGGCACGAATCTCTCAATCATCTCCAAGATCTATGCAAAGATTTTAAAGCTTTATTTGACTCCCTTTGACCATATAATATATCTTCACTTTGAATTTAATAAAAACATTTATTTAAAAGTGATTTATAATTTATCAATTTAAATAAATGTTTTATAATATAATTTTAATGCAAAATCAAAACTGTAAATAATACCTCAAAGGCATTATTATCTCTTGCATTTTATAACATTTATTTAAAAGTGATTATAAATCACTTAAAATAAAGTTTTACATTATAATTCCAAATACAAGAATTAAAATACCTAAAGCAAAAATTTATATTATATGAAACATTCAAATAATTTCATAAACTTCCCTAAGACAAACATTTCATTTAATCATTTTATTCTTTCCTCGCATTCTAGAGAGAGGCTGCCATCACCATGAGGAACCTAGAGTTTGACTGGAGAGCTTGTAAATTGTGTGTATTTTCCACCATCTCTTTGCAAATTCCAACACAAAAACACCTAGTAAGCTTGATTTTTCTTTAGATCTGGAAAATTTCACAAATTTTAAAAGCTTTTGCAAGCTCTTTGGGCTCGGCCTCATACAATTTCTGATATTCTCTTTATAAATCATGTTGTATTCTATTTGCTTTTGTCTCTGTCCGAGCTTTTTATTTGGAGATTTTTCTTTATGCACCATTCTGGGGGATTTTAGAAGATTAAATACAAAAATTCAGTGGTAAACTCAATTTCTTTAAATCTGGAATCTTTCTCTTGGTCTTGAAAATATTTTGAAAGCATTTCTTTAGAAATTATCTCCATTTGTGCTTTCTTTTCTAATACAGACCCTCATGGCCACAACTCTTTTTTCTCCATTGATATTTTCACATTTTTCTATTGATTTTCTGGGCTGACATGAACAAGTTTGATTCGAGCTCAAGATTGTTGTAAAGTAACTGAAAACTTTTGCTATAATATGCTTCTCCATCCTGTAATTGTAGCCATGTATTGTTTTTGAGACTCCTCCTTGCACCATAGCTGCAAGCTTATGGGTTTCTCACAATGCACTTTTTTGGGTTTGTAAAAAAATAAAATGAGATCATGCATTTGTGTTGTAGCTAAAAGCTGCATCTTTTCTATTTTTCTGAACTAGGTATTTGACTTATAAGCTGAAATCTCATTTCATGGCTACCAGTTGTCTTGATATTGACTGGAAAAATCTTCATGTATACAAATGGACACACTTTTAAAGCTTCTTACTGCTATTTGTGAGAGTTTTTAGAAAAACCCAGATCACCATATTATCAATGTTTCATTTCTCCTTTCATTCTTCATTTTATACTTAATCTCTTGTAGCTTGCTTTGCATGAAATGTTGTGAACATATATAATGAAATACTAGATTTTGTGTATGGTAAACTGTAATCTGTGAAACATTCTGTAAACATATTCAAAGCATTTCTCACTTGCTAAAGAAGTATGATATTCATTGATTTAAAATTTGGTATTCTCCTTCACTTAATGTGATTTTAGATCTTCATGTTGTTTATTGATTTTTATGTCATTGTACACTTTTTTTGTAAAGTGACTGCAACATAACCATCGTTGTCTCTTTTATTTTTGTTCTTAATTTTATGCTTTTTGATATTAAATCAAAAAAAATTGTATGATAACATAACTGCATGAACCTTGAATATATAAAAAGGTTATGCATATATCATGATGATGTAGTAATTTCTCATCTGAAATTGTTTTCAGGAACTTGTAAAATAGCAAGTTAACCTTATGAAGAATACCCTTTTGGTATCACTGCATTTAATTCACCTTTTATGGCTAAGCTGATTTGACTTTTGTAGCTCTTTGAAATAATGTTCCGTGTATTTATCATGTATGCCTGTTCACTATCATTGAATACTTGATATGACAACCTTAAATAGTGTATTTCTCTCATGATGACTTTACTGTACACATTTTAAAATGAGTTGGGCTCCACCCTTGTGGGAGCCACATTTAACCCCACTCATGTCATAATTCAATAACCAACAATATTACATTTCCTATTTCTGCACATAAAACAAACTAGTTAGTAAAAACAATAGATTCAATTATTCCTTTTGATGCTATGCTCTTTCAAAGTTAATCATCTGGTGAATGCCTGATAAGATGTAAATTTCATTTTTGTTGGTAATGTAGGGATAAGGTAGAATGTGATTCCTCATTTCTCTAACATCTCCCTTCACAATTTTGTAGATAAACCTTGGAGCTAGAGTTGGACTTGATACTGGAGCTGAACCAAGATCAACCTGACTGCGATGATGATTCATCATTCCAAGAAATGACGAATCATCTTCTCTCCCTATTCTTACATTATTTTTAGTTGTGTAATGCACATTTTACTTGTAATCATCATTTGATTAAGAAATCAAATCAGGCTACTCCAACAACTTGTGTGGGATTACAAAATATTTTCCTCAATAAATCAATTGTTCAAAATATGTAATGGTTTGTGTACTTTCATGAGTTTATTTCTATTTCATAATGAAATAATGAAACTGCAATTGTTCGAATACATGTTCTGTAATCATAATAAATGATTTCTTTTTTTAAATCTGCAATATTCCTATAAAAATCCATCATTGTAAATGATTGATTCAATATGATTCTTTTCTTTCCAAATGAAACCCTATTTATCATTTGCTTTGGTAGGATTCTTCTTCAATTGATTAGAACTATTGAATACTTTCAGCCAAACAATCCTAAATACTCTTTCTTTGAAAGAAAATATTTATGGTATAATAATTTTTTTGTATCCCATCAAATAATTCCCCTCTAACTTACACTAATTTATGCGGGAAGCAAGAATTAGCAACATTTATAGTGACCTCTTAGGGGTGTTTTCCTGCTAAACAAAATAGGCCAGTTTCCCTGCGTATCTATTAGGCCTGGAGTCCATTTCAACTTCTCTCAGACTCAAAAAAACCTCACATAATTGACTTTTTTTGTTATAACTGCTTGTAACTTTGTTGGTATTAGTTACAATCCCATGGGGTATATATTTGGTGTTGATGACATTGAAGCTCTATTCCATGTTATGAATAAGAAGTATCTATCTCATTGAACTATAGCTAGTAACAATAGAGTTTGAGATTTTATTTCCCTCCAAACAAAACTCAAAGTAAACTAACGATTGTGCAAAACAACACTTAGAGGAAATTTCAGATGCAACTAATCTAGGTGTAAAGAACTTATTGAAAAATTAGAATGTAACTAGTTATGTACAAATTTAGATCAATACCTCAAAAAAAATGCTTGAGGTGAATCCCATTCACTGGAATTGGCTCCACTTTACCATCCAACATAGACAACTGGAAGGCATTCTGTTGTTTCTTTTTAGTAATGATGTATGGCCTAGTCTAGAATGCATCAAACTTGGAGTGCTTTCTAGCTTTTCTTTTTAGTTCATCCCATTTTAGAACTATGTCTCGCTCTTGGAAAACTCTTGGAGATGCTCTCTTATCAAATGATTTTTTCATTTGAGTTTGATGTTGCTCAATCTTTTTCATTGCTTTAGCTCTAACCTCTTCAAGTTGAAACAGCTGAGCCAACCTTGCTATCATAGGTTCTTCCTCAATCATATCAAGTTGGTTTACTAGATCAAGAGCTGGGAGCACAAGAGAAATGGGAAGTCTTTCCTCTTTTACATACACAAGCATGTATGGAGAGAGTGCATTTGACCTTTTTGATGTAATTATATCAGCCCACAAAGCTGATTTGAACTTGGTATGCCGGGCTCTTTGATTACCTTCCATAGTTCTTTTGATGATCCTTAGAAGGTTCTTATTAGTGGATTTAGATTGTCTATTTCCTTGAGGATAGTAGTTAGAAGATGCATTCAAATAGACACCATTTTTAATATCCCATTCAGATACTCTAGTTCCTATGAATGCAAGTGCATTATTAGAAACAATAGATTCAGGAACTCCAAACCTGGTTATCAACTCCTCATAGAAGTTCAAAACAACTATCTCATTTGCCTCTTTAAGTGCTACAGCTTCAGTCCATTTTGAGAAATAATTAGTGGTTGTAAGTACCCACTTGTGCCCCGCACTTGATGGTGGGTTTATAACTCCAATGAAATCTAAGCCCCATTTCATAGAGGGCTACTCAAATTGAATTGGTTGTAGTGGAAGAGCAGCCAATTTCTCTTTTCTTGCAATGATAGCACATTCTTTGCACTTCCTTACCCATGCATGGGCATCCTTGAATAAGGTAGGCCAATAATAGCCTCCTTTCATGATTTTTAGAGCTGTAGCTTTTGGATAAAAGTGTCCACCAGCTGACCCTTGATGAAATTCATGTAACACCTTATCAACCTGATCAACTTCAATACACCTCAATAGGACACCATGAAAATCCTTTCTAAACAGTAAACCATTTAAGAGAACATAAGGTATGGACTGCAGTCTAAAGTACATTCTTTTAGATTTAGTCAAACTAGGAGGACACTCATTAGTTAATAAGAAATGTGACATTTCTTTCACCCAACCTGTAGGAGTTATAGGAGTGTCAATTACTTCCTCATCTTGATGAGCTAAAATAACAGTTTCTTCTTCTTCTATGTTGTCATTATTCTCTGTAAGCTATTCAGAGAGTCCTTTGCCTCTTATCAGCTTGGTAACCTTGATCTCAAGGTCATATTCCATTACCTTAGTCACCCAAACAACTCTTTTGCTATTCAAATGCTTATTCAATAGAAATTCCTTGACTGAAGGGTGAGCAACCAACAATTTAATTCTATTATTAGAGAACATATGTCTGAATTTCTTTAAACTTTTGATAATAGCTAAGACATGCTTTTCAAAAAAGGAATAGTTAAGCTCATAGTCTTTAAGAATTTGACTGAAAAAAGCTATGGGATTCTCTAACTTTTGATCATTTTCCTAAACTAACATGGTTGCAATATTATCAATATTACCATATGCATACATAATGAAATCCTTTGAGAAATCAGGATTAGACAAAGTAGGAGCAGCTGCAATTGCTTCTTTGATAAGCTGAAAGCTCCTCTTTCCTTCTTTAGTCCAGCTAAAAGAAACATTCTTTTTTAACATTGAAGTCAAAGGAAATAATAATTCAGCAACATTTGGGATGAATCTTCTTACAAAATTGATTCTACCCAGGAAACTTTGTAAACCTTTTTTGTGTGCTAGTAAAGGAAGTGAAAGGATTGCACTTACTCTTTCTAGATCTATCGAGATGCCATGTTTTGACACAATATACCCAAGTAATTTACCTTCATGCACTACAAAAATAGACTTAATTGTGTTGAGAGAAACACCAAACTCTCTACACCTTTCAAAGATTTTCCTCAAGTGATTAAAATGCTCATTTGAATTCTTAGAGAAAACAATTATATCATCCAAATAAACTAACATAATTTTATACATTAAACCTTTGAAATCCATATCCATAGCTTTTTGAAAAGTAGCTCCAACATTAGATAAAATAAATGGAATCCTCCTGTAAGCCATTGTACCCCATTTGGTTGTAAAATTTGTCTTAAACTGGTCTTCTTCTTTAACCAAGATCTAATTATAACCTGAAAATCCATCTAATAAAGAGAATCTTTCAGAACTTGAAACAACTTGAAGGATCTATTCCATGGAAGGAAAAGGATGACGATCTTTCATGGAAGCTCTATTAAGATCTCTAAAATCAACACAAAGTCTGATTTCATCACTCTTCTTTCTCATAGGTACCAGATTGGATACCCAAGAGGTATGCTTAATTGGATAAATGATACCACTTTCAATGAATTTATTCAAATCTTTGATCATGAGGGACTCAAGCTTGGGATTGAGTGGCCTCTATTTTTGTCTCACAGGCTTAGCATTTGCTGAATTTCAATTGTATGTTGGGTAATATAAGGATAAAAACCTTTCAAATCTGTGTAATCCCATGCAAAAACATCACTGGACTCTTGACACAATAAGATAAAAGCATGCCTTTCATCTAAAGTGCATACCTTACCAAGCTTTAAAAGCTTATCTTTGAAGATCTCAACACCTTCATAATGATCTTCTTTAATTTCCAAATTGGATTTCTCTTTTCTAACTTGATCATCTATATTGAAAATTGATGCCAAAGTAACTAAGCCTTTGGGAAATTTTTTGGTTTTCAGCTATATGGTCTGATCTTCGTACTGTTGTTTGAGTTTCTCTTGATTATCATTGGAAAACTCAGCTTCTTCTCTAAGAAAATTGATGATCTGTTGATCACTATCAAAAAAATTTCAATGTTCATTATTGTTAAGGAATTAATGACCTAACAATAACTTTTACATATTGTTGTTTTCTTGAATTATTGATATCATTTGGGATATCATACTGAGCACCTATGGCTGCTAGTCTATCAGCATGATTATTTTTAATTATGGGAATTGACAACAAATTAAAAGCTTGAAAATATTCAATGAGATCCCATACTCTATGTTTATAAGACTTGAGAAGGTCATTCTTAGTAGTATGAATACCTCTAACTTGATTAAAAATTAGTTATGTGTCACCAAAGACTTGTAAACAAAAAATACCTCTCTTTTTTTCCCACTGAAGACCATGAATCAAAGCTTCATACTTAGTTGTATTATTGGTGCAGCTGAATGTGAACCTGGATGCAGAATAGTATTTCTCACTAGTTGGAGAAACAAGCATGCAACCACCTCCACCACCATTTCTACTCCTTGAACCATCAAAGAACAACTTCCAAACTTCATTTGTTTCTTGATCCGTTTGTTGTTCAATACTTTTTCCCAGATCAGGCACAACAAAATCAGATTCATGCATCATATAAACTTCCAAATTTACCTCTTCAACCTATTCATTTGGAGAACTCTGATAATTTTCTACTTCCCAATCATCCAACAAAATATATGGAATATCCTCTATCTGAGTTGTAGTTTCGTTGGCTGCAGTAATGTGTTCTTGATCAAACAAAGCACAATTTATAGTAGTTGCTGCATTAACCACACTTGGATTATATGGCTCAATATGATTTTTAGCAACATATTCTGACTTGATAGTGACTTTGGTTCCATACCTAGTCCTAAATAACATATGATACCAATCAGAGGACAAGTATCCTCTAATATTAGCTGTGAAATCATGAGACAAACATATTGCGAAGTATGGAGGCAACTCTATGACATAAACATCCTGAGGTATTGAAAAGTTTGGACATGCTTGCAATGTAAGACTCAGATTATTAATAACTCCAATTTTTTTAACAATAGTACCATCTAGTTGAACTACCCCTTTTTCTAATGGCTCATACTTAATCCCAAGCTTGTCAACAATTTACTTGGGCATTACAGAACTACTAGCCCCAAAGTCAATCATGCAGTTATGAACTAAATGCTAACCAACAATTAACGAAACATAGAAAGGGGGTGGTTTAACTACCTTGGTAGGTTCTTTATTTTCAAGTGAGTCATTAGTAAGCACAACTTTAGTAGGTTCTTGATCAAATGCATCATCAGACAAAGAAAAAATTGAAAAAGCTTCATGTAAGAGATCCTTTTGTCCAGGAAGAGCTAATGAATCGCACATTGTAACACTAACAATAGTCTTCTTCATATGCTCTAAAATATTAAAATTACCAACACCAACCTTTTGATGTCCTTTAAGAACAACAACATTCTTCTGGACTCGTGTTGATTGAACTTGAACTCCAAGCTAATCTTTTCCAACCAAAGATTGTGTTCTTGGCAGAACTTGATCATTTTGTGAACTTGTAGAATGTTGGTTTCTATCTCCATCAGTCTACTGCCCTAAATCAACAACCCTTTTGTTTCTTCTTGTGTTAGTTGCTATAGGGTTACTTGACTGATTTTGTACATTGTTAACTCCACAAAACTCCTCACCTTGCTAGTTCATGAAAGTAACATCTTGATTCCCCTATTTTTCATGAGCAGAGTGTTGTTCCTGGGCATCCTATGATGAATTCTTTGGAACAAAAACGCTACTTTGCACCATTAATGCTTGATTGAGAATTCCATTAGAACAAGTGGATTGGTTATGTGGCTGATTACATGGAAAACACCATTCATAATCAACAACCATGTTGTTTTTTATAGGTACTACCTCCTTAGATGAACTAGGAGCACTGGGGTTGTAAGGTTGGAAAGGCCTTTGATTGAAATTCCTCCTTTGAATCTGAGGATTGGACTGATATGGAGCTTGGTAAGGGGCTTGGTATGGTGGCTGATTTTTTTTCTTTTTGATATTAACTAGCTCATTACCAAAGGTTTGTAGGGTCTTTTGAATATTCTCATTTTTCTCTTTTATGCTAACTAGTTCCTGAAACTGGTTAGGAACAACATGCTCTTAAGCTGCTACTTGTGCATTAAAAGCTAGAAAAGCAAGAACAACAACTACAATAGGTGGTAAAATAGAGGTAGTTGGCTGCAAGTCAGCAAAATAAGGCATTGGAGGCCTAGGGGCTATTTTACCTACTTGTATTAAACTATTCTCAGCTCTAACAACAACATCAAATGCTATTGGTAATGTATCACCTCCTAAGGATTGTATCATAAGTGAGATATCACTATGCAAGGACCTTAAATAATACAAGTAAGCATGATCATTAGAAGGCTTTACCATGGCTGGAATCCGGTTCTAGGTCCTTTTGAAACAGTAGTTGAAGTCCATCAGATGCTCATGTGGAGCTCTTTTAATGGTGGTTAGCTACTCCACCAATGAGAGATGATTAGATTTGTCTTCGAATTGCTTATTAAGATACTCACCTAGCTCGTCCCACGTAGCAATTGAATTCACAACAAGAATTCTAAACCATTGAAGGTATTTCCCCTTGAAAGAAGCTACTAAGAGCCTCACTACAATGTCTTGCTTAGTTATATGATGCACCCCACACAACGAAGCTACATCTCTGATGTGTTCAATGGATGTTGGCTGGTCTTCTCCAGTAAAAAATGATAAGCTCTTTAGAGCTGCAACTAGAATATCATTGTGCTAAGCAAGTTTCAAGGGGTTTCCTTGATCAAATGAAACAAAAGGTTGATTTCTAGGTGGTGGTGGTTGAGCCATTGGGATTGTTACAATAGGAACAACTTGGGCAGTGGTGTGGTTGTTCTCAGCAGGAGGATTAGACTTGGCTCTTCTTGAATAAATGACTATTTTTTTAACTTTCTGGACTTCTCTCCCCTTTCTTCTGGGTGGGGATAATTGCAAATATTCAAAGACAGATGAATTACTCCTAGTCTGTACTTTTCTCATAGGCTAAAATACACTGGATTTTTCTAAACCAGAACTTGGAGTCATTGGGTATGTAAAAAAAATGTCTCTTAAAGATTGTAACCACTGCTGCACACACCAAACAACAATATAAAACTTATGACTAAGGGCTAAGAATCAATTCTTGAGTCCCACCGGGCGTGCCAAAAACTATTGTCAAATAAGGCTTGCACCCTTGCTAAGCTATGAACTTCAACAACCTATTGACACATGGTCCACTTCATTCCCAGGTCACCCACAACCTCGAAGTGCTCCCATGTGTCAATAGGTTGCTGAAGTTCATAGCTTAGAAAGGGTGCAAACCTTATTTGACAACAAGAACATCAAGAGTTCTTGCATGGTATATGTGGATTTAAAAATAAAGAATTGTGGGAAAACAAAATTTGAGGTAATTCTCCTTATTTCTCCTCATTTTGATTTATTTTATTAATTTTTGCTATGCTTATAGTTAAGGAATCATAGGAACTACATTGTAGATTAAATTGCATGAATTTTAATTAAATATTTTAATTTTTAGAAAAATTTAATTTGTGTCTTACTATGGCAATTTTTAAAAATCATGATTTTTTTATTTTATGTTAACTCTGTGGTGTTGTGCATATTTGGAACCAAAGGGAATCTTTAAAATTTTGAAATTGAAAATTTGAATTTTGAAACGTTCATAAATGGAGTTTGGGAAAATATTTATGACTTTTTATTGAAAATAATTATATAAATTTGAATGAAAGAAAAAGGACTCCTTTAAATGTTTTTAATTTAGAATATTTTGAGACTAGGTATTCTTTTATACTTTAAGATTTTGCATTAAAATTCATGTCATGCCCAAATAGTGTTTTGGCATGACAAACCTTAGGTTTTATGTATAGGGTGTGGGGAAAGAGTGGCTCTTGATGTTGATTGTGATGCAAAGGCATCCAGGGATATGACGAGTAGAGAGTTTTCTAAATAAGTGATAACTAAATGCATTAGGTAATAAAAATAACTAAGATGCTAAAGTTATGACACAATTGGAAGTGCTTGTAAAGGCTAAGTGTGAGCACAAAGGATATGCCCCACTTTGGAGGTTGATAGAGATTCTTGGGGACATGTTTCTCTCCAAGGATTGATGGATCTTGTTGATTAAGTATGCATGCTCAATCTCACTTATCCATCCATTCAAACTATTACAATGGCACTAGACCCTATGTTCCTCGTCCTTAATGCTATTGGACTTGATGTCCAAAGAGAGACCTATCATTGTCCATGCCAATGATTGGAAGAGACCTTGATTGCACTTGCTCATTTTTGTTTTGTATATTCCTTGTTGGCATGTTTATGTCATATGATGTGGATTATTCTTCATGATTATTATTGGTGATGTTATCCCATTGAGCATTTGTATTGTGATTTGATGATCATTTTGTTGGTCTATTATATGTTGGATGCTAATAACGATTGTTGGCCTATACATATTTGATGTTGATCATGATTTTTTTGTGTATGCCTTGATTCTTTTATATCATTGGATGCTATGTGTTTATTATGATTGAATGTTCATATTGATTGGTGTATTTTGAACCACACTCCTTTATTTTTCATAAGTGATGTTGTTGCGCCCACGTGACTATATCATAGCATAATGGGGTGAACCTAAGGGTACCACATAGTTTGGTTGAATAAAAACCATTACTAGGGATTGGAGTTCTTAGAGGCTTCATTTGGAGGAGCTTTGGTTAATGTGCAAATGGAGGTTCTCTACCCTTACTTTAATTTTCATTTTTCAAATTGATGTATAATATATAATTAAAGATCTTGAGTCCTATTTTTCAATTGTAACATTTAATTATGGAACCTCCTATTAGATGGAATGCAAACCTTCCAAATAAATGTTGAAGGATCTATCTTATTTTGCATGTTTTCTTGACATTGGTGTCAAATGCTATTGTTTTTCATATATAATTTATCTTTCTATACATGTTGGTACAATAAACATAGAAAATATTTGGATTTGGATTAAAATGAATTTGACATGTTAGAAAAAAATCAATTTTGTCTTTGGATCATGTGTGGTCTTGCATGTTTCATATCCCAAATTTAGAGTTGAGTGTTGATGACAACAGCCATAGGTAGTTGCCATTTTGGTTCTCCCCTTGGGTGAAGGAAATGTAGGGTGTATTGGGAATGTTTAAATTTTACCGTATGCACTTGGTCTTATTTTGGAGTCCCTTGTAGGCCTCCCATCTTGTAGGGAGCATCTCTTGTGTTGGTTAGTGTGTTGGAGATTGGACGGGGTTGTCCATCTTAGTATCCTAGTCATTATTGATCATTTGGGAGTCCATTTGTGTATTGATATTATTTTTATGAGTTGTGGGTGTTGTCCTTGGGTATGAATCCTAGAAATGATTATCCATTTTGTCTTTTCCTAGAACTATAGTGTGTGATCAAAACTATAATACAAAAAAGGACTACAATATACATTTTAGAATCCAATGCATTTTTGAGACATATAGTTCCATGATGCTAGTGCACGTCTGGGACACCTATGTAGTGGTGCAATAGTATCCTTTCTTGGCATTGTAGTCCTTTGGTCCATTGTTGTCCCTTATTTTATTAGACAATAGGTTCTTTGAACCATTTTTTTATTAAGATTTGTATACAAAAGTTGTGCTCTTGGCTTGGTGAGTCCTCCCATGTTGTCTCTTTTCCAAAAAAATGTACTCATAGAGTTATAAAACCTTTTTAATTGGGAAGTGTGTTGTTTCTTGAAAGAGACCTATCATTGTTCTAATTGGTGGAGGGCATGTACCTCCTTTTAAGGAAAACTTTTATGAAGAATTTTGCACTTGTATTTTAGTGGTGTTAAGGTAATATTTTAGGGATTGGTGGTGGTTATTAACATCATCCTAATCCTTGCTCAAGAAATCATTTTTTTGTGTCATCTAGTCAAGATATGATAGATCCTAGTCATTCTACTAATTTCATGGGTTTTATTTGGTGTTAGAGTTTTTATGATATTTTTTAATTATTATTTGAGGTTGATGATTCCATCATCCTACCCTTGTTTTGTGTTTGTGAGATAACATGATCGTCGGTTATTACCTACTGGTCATTTGGATGCCATTTCCCTTAAGGTAGGTTGATAATGGTGTTTTTATCCCATGACTAGTAAGTTTTTTTTTGGTGTCACCTTTCTTATAGCAATGGTGAGGTAATTATTATTTTTAGAGTCATTTTGTCATTGTTTTTTACAAGACACTTGTGTGCATGTTGGTGTGCATTATGACATGTTATTATCATACCTTGGTTGTTGGTGTTGTTCTTTAAAAAAAAAGTTTGGTTGACTAATGTCCTAGGTGTCTAGCTTAGGGTGTTACAATGTAAGTGGGACAATGATTGGTGGAGTTTTAAGTAAAGAAGGTAAACCCATTACATAGTTCAATAAGAAGAAAAAACATTCAGTCCATGACCAATATTTTTATGTCATCGCTCAAGAATTGAAGAAGTGAAGGAACTATTTTATAACAAAGGAATATTTTATATTCATAAACCATTATGAACTAAAATTTATTAATATCCAATGTAAGTTGAGCCAAAATTATATGAAGTGGGTTAAATTTAGTTTAAGACTCATTTTTTTAAAGCATATAAGTGGTAAATTAAATAGAGTTGCTGACACATTAAGGAGAAGACACATTTTATTACAAGAGATGAGAGTATTGGTTATTGTATTTGAATCCATGAGAGACTTGTATAGATTTTAGATAAGATTAGGTAGCACTTGAGAACATAGAAATGGAATGGATAGTACTCGTGAGTAGGTTATTTCATTTAAGATGGTATGTTATTCAAAGGTCAACATTTGTCAAACCTCAAGGTTGAATGAGGAAAAAATTGGTGAGAGAGAAGCATAATAAAGGTCTAGCTAGATATTTTAGTGAACAACACATTGACATAGCTATGTGAGAGTCATCCATGGCCAAGGCTGAGTGAGGAAGCAAATACTATTATGCAAATTTATATAGTTTTCTAACATTCCAAGGGCACAAGTTAGAATATAGGTTTATATTAGGTATTTATTATTCTAGAGAAACCATGGAAAGACATGAGTATAGGCTTCATTATTGCACTTTTAAGAACACAATGAGGAAATAATTCTATTTTTGTTGGTAGATATATAATTTTTCAAATGTGGGACACTCTACACCTTATAAGAACTCGTTATGCTAATCATGTTACTAAATTTTTCTTTAGAGAATATTTAAGTTGCCCATGTTACAAAAGTGCAATGTCTTAGATAGGGATAAAAAAATCGTGGGCTATTTTTGCTTTACTTGTTGGAGAAATTTGGATATTAACTTGAGTTCTAGTTTAGGTTTCATCCAAAAAAGGATGACAAAATTGAGGTTATTAATTTAAGCCTCATTTTTTTAAGATGCTTATTTGGAAATAAGGTAACTCTATGGGATATTATATTAGCATAATCTGAGTTTGCATATAAATCAATTAATAGAAGTGTAAAAAAGAGTATTTTTTAGATTTTTTTAAGGATATATCCATAGAGGGGTAGACGAGTTGACAAGTTTAAATGATTTGGGAGAATAAAGTGTAGTAGTAGAGTATTTTCTTGAGTATATTTATGAGTTACAATAGGAAGTGTAAGAGAATTAGGAGAACCGAGAATGATGAAGTGTACACAACATGTAGATCTCAAGAGGAGAGAAATAATTTAAAGTTGGATATTTGATTTTAGCTTATTCGAGGAAGGAATTGTTTATAATCATAACTTATAACATATTGAAATGGAAAAAGATTTGGCCTCGTAAAGTCTTGAGAAAATTTACAACAAATAATCAAGAGATACAACTCTAGAAAGGAGTGGACATATCACCAATTTTAATTTGGAATTTTGTACCCTTATTATGAGGGACAAACAAGTGGAAAGATATGCATAATTTTTGTAATTATCAATGGAAGAGTGGGTACAATAATTATTTGAGAAAGAATGAGATGAAGTAGAAGTAGTGAAGTGATAGAATCACGAGTGATTAAGAAGACAAAAGGGAAGGAGTACAATGAGTACTTGGTGACATGGAAATGTAAAGTAGCTGGAGAAGTAACATGGAGCAATGCATCTAAATTTTCTACATACAGATTGGCATACTCAAATATCACAAAATGTTTAAGAGTATGGGCTCATAGTGCATTTCATTTATAGGTGTATGTTGTACGAGAATTTGGAGCCATGAGTGATATTACATCACCAAAATAAATAAATAAATAAAATATGCAAATAAGACTCACATGGCTACACAATAGCTTCCAATTTTAGTGTAAAAGTTTCTAATGGTTGCAAAACATTTTTTAAGTTGTCACACAATTTCTCTTAGTTATTGTGTAACAATTCTTGGTTTTATTTTTTCATTTGACTTTTTTCAAACCCTTGGACTATGAAGTCCTCAATCCATATCAATAAAAATGAACCAAATGTAGTTAATGGTTTTCATTCAAGATGGTGTGACAAGATTCATTTAATTTTCTTAGAATCAATTGGGATTTTTAATCTTGAGTTATCTTATTTAATAATGGTCACAACATGATGACAAATCTTCCTAGAAGATGAATGGTTAGCTATTGATGATTGTGGTTCATTTCCCAATCATTCATGAAAACATATAGGGCCAAGAATATGAAGACACATGATCTCAAGGAACAAAAGGATAATTTTAGAGATGTAAGAATGCCATTATTGAACAAAAGCACGCCATAAATTATGTCAAAGGGGAATGTGGTGGCAATAAATTTAAAAATGAAAAAGTAGGGGTGTAACAGAGGAAGAGGTCAACTATATAATGCAATAAATAATTATATTATCATCCATCTCAAAATATATATAACAATCCTCTACCATTTTTCTTTTTTTGTGTAATAGTTTAGGTTATTTCTTCACATGATTGCAAGTCATTTGAAAGAATATTTTTAGAATTAATACAAAATACATTGTTGTTATTGCCTAGTGTAGAATGTTATTTGAGAGTTGCTTAGGCTACTATATTAAGCTATCTTTTATTGGACATCCCTTATCTAAATTCTACCATAGACAAGCATAAATACTTCTCTTTCACCTAATTTATTTAGTTCCTCAAATTAAATTGAACAAATTCAATAAATTTATGGATCATTATATTTCCATCTATGAGAAAAAAAGAGATGGTATTCTTCCATAAAATAAAATCTCCTTAATAGTCATTTTGTTGTTGAGTAGGGATTCTCTTTCTTATTGTTATATGTGTTTAATAGTAATTATTTGGCTAATGAACACCATTATATTTTTTGGGGTCTTAATAAGCATTTTTTTAGTTTGCATGTATGAATCATGAGCTATACCTATTCAAAACATAAATAATAATTTCTTTTGGGTGATGTAATGTTTATTTGATATTTTGTAGAGTACTTGTTAAGGTAAAATTATTTTTAAACATTATTTTATTATATAGACAATGCACATTATAGTAGGCCAAAGAAGGAATAATAATCTAAATTTAAAGAGGAATGAATTTCTAGGTGACCAAATTTATCAAGGATAGATTAGCTTTGATTTGTAGGCTTATAAAGGGGGAATGAATTTGTAGGAGAGCACATTTATCAAGACTAGAATACTTTTAATTTGTAGGATTACACGAGGGGAATGAATTTGTAAGCTTATAAAGGGGGAATGAACTTGTAGATGAGCAAATGTACCAAGTCTAAATTACCTCTAATTTATAGGCTTATAAAAGGGGAATGAATTTGTAGATGCGTAAACTTACCAAACCTAGATTTTCTTTAATTTATTAGCTTAAAAAGGGGGATTGAATTTGTACCATCCACCATGCCAACTATTTTAATTTAAAGTTAGTGCACTCAAACTCATTCTAAATGAGTTAAGTTCAAACATTAGTTTTCAATAAATATTTAATTGATTAAGACATCGATTTAAGTATGGCCATTACATTAAACAATTAATTTAGTAAAAAAATATAAGTAGTTTTTAATGATAGTGAAACCACTTCCATTTAAATATTGATCATTGTATTCATATAATTAATTTAATATACAAATTTAAATAGTAAAACACGTTTTTTGATATAATTATATATCGACTTTTTACATCAACATTTCAAATCATATCACGTAATCTATCTTTAATTAAAAAAACTTAAATTTTTTTGATTCCAACAACTCTTTCATAATCAGACTTAAACATCTTGAATTTAAAAGGAAAAAATATGTACAAGACAAATATAAACTTCTAGGTGGCATGGAAAGGCACGGATCATGTGATGATGCACAACAAAAGAGGTTTGCACCAAAAAAAAATTATTATTTAATATGTGGACAAAGTATTGAATCTAATGCCTATCCTTAACGGACTCTTGTGCTTGTCTATGTAAGAAAAAAGACAATCTATCAAGTCATAAATCACATTTCCAAAAAGACAAAGTAGTGAAGAAGATGTTTATAATATGGATAAATCTTTCACTATCATGTTTGAAGGGTCTTGTGTTTTTGCCAGCTCAAATTTGTTTGTTTTCCTTATGTCTCTACTTGTCCCATAATGTTTAAGTGGGAAATTACTACCTAGGATTGACTCAAAAGCATCAAGTCTAAATGTGGGGCATGGAAAAGTTCATAATTTACATTTTTCTCTTTTCTTTCATATTTACCTATTTTAATGTTTACTTATTAACTATGATTATGTCCATTTTTAATCATTTCATGTATTAAATTGTCTTTATATCTTTATAAAATATTATAAATAATATCATATATATTTTAAGTTTTTTGTTTTTTTGTTTTTATTAGTAATGTTTAGTTTGTTTAAGTTTTATTTGTACAATTTTGATAGTGAAGTTTTGAGTCTTATTATTAAGTGTACAATATAATACAACGTTTTTCATCATAGAGAGTTAGTAATATCTGCTATTTTTTATTAAATTATATATATTTTAATATTTGTACTGTTTTTTTTAAATCTAAATTATCTTTTAGTTTTTTATCGTCATATTACATTTAATTATTTTAGATTAAAAAAGTTTTTTATTCTTGAGGAAGGGGAAGAACAAGAAGATCATATGATCTAACTTTGTAGGATGTTGGTTTTGCATGTGCTTTGTTTGGAGTCTGCTTAGTCTTCAGTGTTTCTTATCTCTTTGACTTGTGCCAGTTTCTAGTCTTTTGAGAGTGCTTTTGGCTTTTTTGTTTCTTTGTCACTTCTGGTGCTCCCCATTCGTGGGTCTGAAGCATTTTATTCTTTTATTAATTTTGTTTATTAGGAGTGGGCCCTAATCCCTCAATTTATCTATAAAAAAAAGGTTGTTTATTCTCCTTCCTAATTTTATGTATAATGTAATTATAATATTTTTCTGTTAATTTTAAAAACTAGTTAATATCAATATAAATGAATTTGATGTGGATTTAATAAAGTAAATAAATGCTTAAATAAAGAGGGGATCATTATACTTCCAATAATACATAAAACATAGAGTACCAATGATATATACATTAGGGTATAGGATCAATCATTTATGTTAAATTTCATACATAAATATGAACTAGCATAACATAGAAGTAGTGTAAAATATATTCAAAGTTTATTTCCTATAGTTTAAAAGTGGGTACCCTATTCCATATCCATTATATAATATAATAAAGCTTTAGATCTTCTTCATACAATTTAATATGTACCTCTTTCTACTTTATATTATAGCTAGTATTAGTTTGGTGTATATGATCCCACAACAATTCAAGAGCACTTAGGTGACATTTGCATGGTCAAATCTCTGAAATATTAATTTATTTATTTTTTTATGTTTTCATAATTTATATTTTTGGAGGTCTTTGGTGTGAAATTGGCCTTGAGAACTTTCATCTGTTGCTTAGGAAGGGTTCCAAAGGCTTCCTTCCAAAATAAAAATTAGTTATTTTCGAGATGTTTTTGATACATCCATAAAGTCCAATTTTCATCTAATGGGATAAGAGATATGACCCCTCCAAGTTGGGGTAGAAAAATTGAATAATTCTCTAGTATTTTTTATTTTTTGTAATTAAATTTGTACTCATCTAGTTGTCAATTTCAACTTCCAAGGACATCATAGATGTGGTGACCTTTTATCTTTTTTGAAAATGTATAAATGGGCTCAATTTGAAGCCAATAGAGATAGTTTGAGGCATACACCTGTTCTAGTGAGTTTGCCAAAATTGTATGAACTCTTGATATTAAAAATAATATTATTTTTTATGTGTTTTATAATACTATCATTTTCTCACTAGGTATTGTCCTCTAAATTCTTAGACTGATTTAGATTACTATACTATTTATGTGTTTTCCTTATGTATCTTTGATAAAGAGCTGTATATTCTTTATGTCATCAAACTAGTTAGAATAAAGTAATTACTCCCCATGCACGGGATAGTAGTAGTTTCCTTTGATAAAACTCTATATATTGTAATTATTTCTTAATTGAACATCTTGGAATATTTGCAATTGGAGTGTATGCTCTATTTAGATATTACTCCCTCTAAGTGGTGGTGTGAAAATAATTAATACATTTATGTTTTTATTATTTCTACAATATTTATGTGTATTTAGCATATATTTTTTGTTATAGGCTTATTACAATTGCTATTAGAGCTCTTTCTAGGGGTACATCTACAAATAGTTTTACCAATTTAGGTTATCTATAAATGTCCATTGTATGTTATCATCTTGTCCTAGAGGGATCTTGTTGATCAAAAGTGGGTACAAGTATACACCTAACTCTCCATAATTAGTGTTCTAAAATATTGGGATGACAAAAGTTTTGAACAAGATAAGTATATTGGTGGCATTAAATAGACTTAACACACCCTATAGTTCTTTCCCTTGTTATCACCACTTGTGTGCTATCTTAATTGAATATAGACATCAAAATTTTCCTTCTCGTTTGACATCAAGGATCTATTCAATAGTCCTCAGTATTTTTGTTACATGACATCCCATATCCAATTTTTAAAGTATTCTTCTAGATATGAAAATATCACAATATATTGTGGCTAGTGAGGCTGATTAGATCTCTATATTAGCCATGGAACACATAGTCAAACATAACACCCAATTTGTAACACATAAATCCATAGTGAGTGAGAAATCAAAGAAATTGATTGCATTTCCCACCCATAGATATCCAAATTTTAAAAAACTCTAAGTAAAAAAAGTGTCTAAGATCAAGTTTTACCTATTCTAGTGGATCATCTCATTTTTCTCATTTCTTTGAGCTAATTAATTTTCAATTTAACTCCAGCTACTCTTTTTTGGGTTGAGGTCAACTTTGACTACTTTTGGTGGATTTTTAAGGTCACACTCATGTCTTTGAGTTAGTCGATCAATTTTCTATATAACTTGGGTTACTTATTTTTTGGGTCATACTTCTATTTATGGTAGAAACTCATTATTCTCAAGACCAACCATATCCACTAGAACCTACTATGCACACTATTAAGGAAAATATTGATCAAATAATAAGAATCTTAGAAGACAAGCTCACTAATCTGCCTAGTCAATTGGAGCATCTACTCTCATGTATAGATAAAGGACAACCTTCTTCCCCTACAAAATTTTTCTTCTTCCCTAATCAAGGTACCTTTCTCAAACTCCTTGATGTCAAACAGGGAGGTCTTCAACCAAACCAACTTAATTTCACCTGATTAACACAAGCTTCAATTTATCAAACCCTATCTATGGTGAATCTTCTCTAACTTCTTTACTCTATCTTGTAGGTGTGAAAACCCAATTTTCCACTAACAAATCTCTCTAGACAATTCAAAACCACTAAAAAACTCTCATTTCAGGAACTCTTTTGGGAACATTCTAACATATCACAGAATCACCTATGGTCACCTTGGACCAACCTTCTCAAAACTAGGCTTTACCACTATCCTACAAGGCCAAATAGGCCAGTTTTACAAGCAGCCCTCATGTAAACATATCAAAGCCCAAAACTCAATTGGGACCTCTAAACCTAGCAACAAAACCACAAATTCCTCAACTTTTACTCTATGACATGACCACCATGACTCCTTTTCATGAAACCTTCCTTTTACACAAAATTGGCAAGGGTTTATTAAAAAACCATACCCCTGACTTCCTCATGGCCAACCAAGGCCTCAATCACCCTAAAAATGGTTTGTTAAAACTTAAAATTTCATGAAATATTTCTGCCCCCAAAGATTTCATCAAACCCTAGCACTAAGCCACCATTTTCATGGTAAAATATCTCACACTTCCACAAACAGCCATCAAAACCCTCACCAAACCTTACTCCTTGCTCAATTCAACCAAACAAAATCTAATACTACTTATTAGGACCCATTTCACCTAGTTACAAAAATTACAGTCGGTGAAAAGGTCCTCCAATACATTTTTAAGGCTCACAAACCCTTAAACAGGGTATTTCAGGTCTACTACAAAAAAATGAGTCCAACACCCACCAAATTCAAGATGAAACTCTTAAACCTAATGAAAATTGATGTTAGTTCATGCCTCAATGGAATATATAAGGTTTAGAAATATTTTTCCTTTGTACGAAACTGTACCAGGGATGGAAACAATGAAATTACTTAGAAATTTCAAGAAAATAGAGAGTTTCTTATTAGTTTATGCTTCTCAATCACCAAGAGTCATATACACAAGATCCTCAACATATATAAACCTTTTTCCCTAACACCTAACTCAACCTGCCAAAACTGACTTTTGAATAATGAGACCGTTGATCTTCCACAAACTTGCAATCTTGCAACTTTTGCTTGACAACTTTTACATGATTTTGCAATTTTTTCCATATTAACTCAAATGACCCCTAACCACAATAATAGGGCTTATTACATCAAAAATTGGTCTATATGACCTTATTGAACACAAAATAAGACCGTAAACATTAAAACTCACCCTAAGACCAACTCAAGTCCCAGTTTGCACAAAATGGCTTGGTGCCCCTGCACCATACACCCGACCAATAAAAACAACTCAAGTCCCTTAAGGAACCAACAAAACCATGTTGTATTTGATAAATTAATGCTCTCCAACTGGTATCTCCACTTGGTAACTCCTTCACATGAGTCATAGATTGAGAACTTACACTATCTCTACCCTTAGATTGGTTCATCCTTTGCATATACTGTCCACTACTTGTGTGATTGTCCTTCCTTTTGGATATGTTGTCCAATCTGTCAATTTATCTGTGCTTTATACAACATGTACTGTCTTGTTCCTTATCTCTACTACATGCTCAATCTCAGTCACATACCCTTTCCAAACACACTTATGCACTTCACCTATTTCCTTCATCTTTAATTGTGGACTCTCTGCCCCAAATTCCACTGTATCCATAGATTTACAAGTCTATGTTTTGACAACATATGACTTCCTACTAACCTCTTTTGTTCTCAATGGACATATTACTATCCCTATTACAATTGCACCTTGTTTTTCTAACTCATCCTACTTCCTTACAAGCAATTCACCCTTGTTCTTCTTTGTCTTAGTCTTAGTCATCCATTTATCAACTCTTTTCCTTCTATCACTGCACCACCTTCCAAAATTACTGTCCTATCATCTACAACCTTAGCAATGGTTGCACACACCTTGTTTCTCTCTTCCTCAAACCTTATAGGCTCCTTCTTTCCAATCATGATAATCTTAGATACCTTGCCATTTGCTTCTTCACTCTCCTGTAATGGTGTTAGTATAAAAGAATTTCCATCCTTGTCAATGGTATAGTATTTTCCCTTCCATCATATAATGCATGCCTATCAATTTTCCATGGCCTACCAAGAAGTAGATGGCAACAATCCATGGGTAAAATGTCACAAATCACCCTATCTCTATACCCACCAATCTGAAACTCAACATATGCTTGCTCATTTACCAAAAGTAATTGATTATCATTCAAAAAAGATGCCCTATATGGTGTTTCATGAGGAACTCTATCTAGTTTTAGTTTTTCTACCATCTCTTTAGACACCATATTTTTAGTTGAACCTGAATCTATGAAAACCTTGCATACTTTACCTCTACATTTGCATGTGGTCTTGAACACACTTCTTCTTTGAGTCATCTCCTCTTCCTTGGATGTCTTCAAGAGTGTTCTTCTCCTATCAAACTTTCCCCAACTTCTAGAGCAACAACATGACTTGAAGAATTTGAACTCTCACACTCATCTTCTTGCACTATTTGAGCTCTCCTTTCACTTCTCCTTTCTCCACCACTTGATGTAGATCCTTTCTTTTTAGGGAACTTGTAGGATGGATGACAAAACTCATTGCAATTGTAGCACCTACCATAAAATGTATTTGTACTTCTTCCACCACCAAATTTGCCTCTTGAACCTTTGAAACCTCTTCTATGATAAAAAAAATTGTCCTTGTTCCTTGTGTGCATCTTCTTGACTTTCACTTGATGGTGTTGAAGTTGAATATATACCTCTTCCTCTTGATGTGTTTCCTCTTCCTCTAACTATCTTTTCTTGTCTCCTTTTAACTTTTTCTTTTTCGTTTAGAGCCAGTTGATAACATTCTTCAACACTCCTTGGATTTGTCAAAGCTAGTTCATCCTGAATATTCAATCTCAAACCACCCAAGTACCTAGCAATATTTTCATCCTCGTTCTCATTATGGTTAGATCTCATACTTAACTTATAGAATTCTTCAGTGTAGGTTTTTACATCCATTTCTTTTTTCCTTAAAATTTGAAGCTTCCTAAAAATATGAATATCATAGTTAGAAGGGAGAAATTTACCTTTCATCTTAGCTACCATCTTGTCCCTAGAAAAAATCTTGGATTTTCCTCTCTTTCTTCTCTCAAATTTCTCATAGTCCCACCACAAAAGTGCATAACCTTTTAGTTTTGTATTAGCAATCTTCACCCTCTATTCTTCTAGAACATCTTCAGACTTGAAGTAGTTATCCAAAGATGCAATCCAATCTAGTAATTCTTCCTCATTTAGGTTCCCACCAAACTTTGGAACATCAATCTTTACCTTGTGCTTGTCACTCTTAACTACCCTTAACAAATTTTCCATTCTCTGATCTTTTGGATCTAGTTCTTCATCCACACCTTCAAACTCTTATTCCTCTTCCTCATCTGAATCACTTTCAACCTCATCTCTTCTCTTGCTTGTTTCCAGTGCTGCCAACCTTTCCTTCAATTTTTTGATCTCCCTAACATGCTTATCCTTCAAATCACTCATCTCCTTAGCCATATTT
>VDFB02377685.1:0-48943 GCA_007258455.2 Sequoia sempervirens | reverse complement strand
TTGCTTGTTGACATACCCACTTGTAGGAGTTCCTTCATCTTTCCACTCATACTCAATAAAATCTTCCACAAACCTCATGTCTTCATTGCGAAGGTGGTCAGCACAGCTGTAGAGAAGCTAGGTGAGGCATAAGGCACGTCAAGGCCAGGATCAAATCACATTGAGAACTTCCAAGTATGCCAATAAGAAAAATAATGAAGTAGCAATTTTGTTACTTATCACAAAGCTCTACTAACAAATTAGAAAATACTAAAGCTGTTAATAAATAGCATTTCATGCCAGTCTGCACAGGAACCTAAATTGTAGTGTTGCAGCATTTGCTGAAGGCCAAAATAGCATAATAATTTACATTGACAACCTATGCCCAATTTGATACCATATTGGATTTTCAATAAAATGTTGGGATTTCATTAATCATCGTCAATAATACATAATACTTATTTATAGGATTTACATCTGCTATATTATAGGAGAGCTCCTATACCCACTCCCTTACATAGACACTCACTGGATAACAAATACTCATAGGAATAAACAAACCATAACGTACCAAAAACAAACTAACAAATGGTTACCATGTGTATCCTAAAGACACATTAACAAACCTAAAGACATGGAAATGATGTAAGATTCCTAACAGTTTGGCAATTATTAATTATGTGGATTGATGACTAGTCCTTTCAATTGGACTTGATTTTTTTCTCTTCCATGGGACTCTTTGTCCATGGCTTGTTGGATGTGGTCCCTTGCATCTACCTATCTTTCCTTTTCTACAACATTGAATTTTCTTTGCTTGTGCCCTTGTTGTTATTGCATTACACTTTGGTTCCACCATATTTATATTAGTTGCATCTCTACAATAAGGACAATTATCATCATGGTCTCCAAGTCCACACCATCTATAGATTTGTAACAAGCATGCTTGCAACTTGTTTGGGCAACCTCAAGTAAACTATCTAATCTGAATTAAGATGATAATTTAAAGAACTTAATGTATTATAAGCACCAATCAAACAAAATACGATTGACAATTACATAACAATTGAACAAAATAGATTCTTATTTCAACTAAGACTTATACAAAATGGGCAAACTCTTTAGGAGAGATGTATGACTTCTACTCCAATAACATGCTTTACATTACAAGAAACCTAAAACTTACTGAAAATAGTAAATTAGGCTCATGTTGAGAATTGAAGTATCACCATAGATGGTAGTGACATTCTTGGAACTTGAAAATAATGGTCTAATATGGAAAAACTTATTAGATAACTCAAAATGTATGTTAAGAGTTATTTAATTTTAGTACCCCTACTCGACGAGGTCATAATTCCAGCTTGTTACTTGAAAATTTAAAGTTTGTATATGCATTTAAAAAGCTTAAGTTATGGACTAAACAGTCTAGATTGGTCCGTAGAGTAAGAAAAGTCTAATAGTCGCATCCCCAAATTCCACTTCAAAGGGTGTCAAATATGCAGAATAAGAAAACTATAATGTTGAGAACACGGTGATATTGGGAGGGGCGTGGACTGGAGGTGAATCAGTATCTAACAATCTTTTACTTTTCAAAAACTTAACCAACCACAATCAAACCATTCAAGTAAGATCTAGTACTTATGAACACAATGAGAACATACGATTTACATGGAAACCCTTTTGGGAAAAAACCACGGCACAATATTGCATGTATATTATAGATTAACCTCTACTTGATAGGCTCCAACCCCCACACATAAACTGAGCTTCAACCCAGCGAGAGGCTCCAACCTCAATTTGATAGGCTCCAACCTATTGATTCTTCTATGCCCGATATAATATACTCCTTCACACAAATCTGATTTAAAATTAGAAATCCTTTTATTCAAATCTGATTACAACTCACACAATGTTCTTCTTCCTCAAATCTGATTTCATCTCACACTATCTCTCTTTCTCAAATCTGATCATTACTTCTGATGTAAATCTTTCTTTTCAAATTTGGTTCACATGCAAATATTATCCTTGACAAGTCTGAAATAATTTTAACTCTCTAGCACATGTCTTCATTACTTTATCACATAATTATTTTCAATACAAATCTGATTCACACTTCATACTTCTGCTTTATCTTTCTCTTTTTCAGAAATAAATCATTGGATTGTTGTTTTTCTCACCACACCTTCTTCTACTCTTCATATCTTTATGCCTCTATTAAAAGAGACATTTCTTTAGAAAAGAGACAACCTTTTAAGAAGACATAACCTTTCACAAAATGACCACTGCCTTTTGGATATTAATCTCTGCTCTTTAATTATTTTCAAATTTGGGTGCTATTTATTTGGATCGCCACCATTAATATTCTCTTTTAATCACTGCTTTTCATTGAAACATAATTGCTGCTTCTTACTAAATAAATCGCTGCCTTATCAAATTATCTATCACTGCTCTTAATCACACCATTTTATATATGATTTGGACGAACACATTAATCTATGTAGGGTCGGCCCAGCAAATTTTGGATCTTCAATCATCCTTTCTGCTTCTCCAAGGGCTTGTGACACTCTTGCCTTAGATTCACTTTCTTCTTGAACTTTTGACTTTAGACATGCATTTCTTCTTTTAAGTGAATGAATCTCATTATACGCAAGATAAATTTCTTCCTCAAGGTCCACATCTTCATCAACCGCATTCTTCTTACCTTCGACATGTTCTTCTTCATCTCTTTCATTTTTATCACCTTTTGCTTTCATAGCCATGAAAAGTATTTCTTCTCTTGAATCTTTCTCTTCTTTTATTTTGTCTTCACCTTTGACCTGCACACATTCAAAAACACAATAATCAGTTTTATCACAAGTAAAAATTTTATATTTACCATTGTATATGTCGGATTCTTCTTTAGGATTTTTATCAACATGGGCTTCCTTCGTATCCGATTCATTTCTTGAGCTATCACTTGATTCATGCTTTGAATTCTTCATCCCTTTTGATGCCTTAAATGTTCCTTCTTCTTTAGATGATTTCTCTTTTTCTAATGTCATTTCTTCTTCTCTTTTACTCACAAGGTTATCTCCGTTTGCCATGACATCACTATTTGGTTCTATTGCCATGTGTATTCCAAGTGCCACCTCATCACTTTCATTTGGTTTTATTGGTGCAAGTTTATCAACATTCTGCTTAGTAATTCCTTTTCCCTTATTTCCTTTTCTTTTTCCCATATGTGCTCTTATGATTTACCTTCTAGTGGTTAGGCTATTTGTGAAGGAACCCACTCTGATACCAATTGTTGAGCACACAATGATACTAAGAGGGGAGGGGGTAGGGGTGGAAACGGGTAAATCAATATATAACAATCTTTTACTTTTCAAAAACTTAACCAATCACAATCAAACTATTCAAGTAAGATCTGGTAATTATGAACACAATGAGAACATACAATTTACGTGGAAACCCTTTTGGGAAAAATCCACGACACAATATTGCATATACATTATAGATTAATCTCCTTCTTGTAGGCTTCAACCTACTATCCAAGTCTCAAATTTCTATACCAACTGAGCTGCAACTCAGCAAGGGCTCCAACCTCTACTTGATAGGATCCAATCTATTGGAGGCTCCAACCCCCAACATAAACTGAGCTTCAAACCAGCAAGAGGCTCCAACCTATTGATTCTTCCATGCCTGATATAATATTCTCCTTCACACAAATCTGGTTCAAAATTAGAAATCCTTTTATTCAAATCTGATTACAACTCACACAACTCTCTTTCTCAAATCTGATCGCTACTTCTGATATAAGTCTTTCTTTTTAAATTTGGTTCATATGCAAATATCATCATTGACAAGTCTGAAATAATTTTAACTCTCTAGCACATGTCTTCATACTTTATCACATAATTATTTTCAATACAAATCTGATTCACACTTCATACTTCTCCTTTATCTTTCTCTTTTTCAGAAATAAATCATTGGATTGTTGTTTTTCTCACCACACCTTCTTCTACTCTTTATATCTTTATGCCTCTATGAAAAAAGACGTCTGTTTAGAAAAGAGAAAACCTTTTAAGAAGACATAACCTTTCACAAAGTGACCGCTGCCTTTTGGATATTAATCTCTGCTCTTTAATTATTTTCAAATTTGGGTGCTATTTATTTGGATCACCACCTTAGATATTCTCTTTTAATCACTGCTTTTCATTAAAACATAATTGCTGCTTCTTACTAAATGAATCGCTGCCTTATCAAATTATCTATCGCTGCTCTTAATCAAACCATTTTATATATGATTTGGGTGAACACATTATTCTATGTAGGGTCAACCCAGCAAAATAAATAATATAATAATTTAAGTTTAATTTCTGTTTTAAGTGTGGTGCCAAAATAATGAATGTCAGCCAGCATATTAGATTATTCTTTGTATGAAGGGAGGTCGGCGAAGCTAAACCATTTAAATCCTTAGTTAAATCTGTTTCAATTTCTCCTCATGTAAATCGCTGCCCTTTTATCTTTATTGCTGCCTTATGCATATTAGTTGCCATCCTTTATTAATCTTTAGTCACTGTAATGTCCCTATTTTTAGCACTACACCTTTCAGTGATTGATGGCCTATCCCCGGGGTGTTGTCGGCTAGTCAGTGGCAGAATTAGGGTTTTTGGCTGTTTCGTGGGTTCTTTTGAAGATTCAGGGGTTTACATGTTGGAGTTTGGCTGTTTGGATTCTGGATTCCTTTTGGGTTTTCAGAGAGCTTCGCAGAGGTATGACATGCAACGACGTCGGGCAACCTTTCCGAACTTACTATTTTTAGCAAGTTATGACGGCTACATCCTGGAGTTTGGGATTTTGGATTTTGGATTCTTTATGGGTTTTCAGAAAGCTTCGTAATGGTGTCACATGCACTTTAATCCGAGCAACTTTCCGAATTTACTATTTTTAGTAAATCCTATTTCTGGCAATGGTCCTGTTGGCTTCAGTTCAGTTGGCTTCCATCTGCATTCAATTCAGTTGGTATGGTTGTTTGGGTCTTTTGATACATTTTTTGGAGAAATAAGTATTTTAATTAAAATGATGTTATAACCCCTTGGCCTAGCTTCATGACTTTAAGTTGTTCTAAAAAGGGGGACCTCATGGGTGGACGCATCATCAGGGAAAGTTTTAATATTTCTAAGGTCAAATATTGCTCTTGGAGGTGGGACGCCAACTTTTGGAGAGAAGATAATTTTAAATTAAAGAAAAATTGCCTTTATGAAAAAGGACGCCACCTTCAAGCTTGGTCAATGGTCAAGTCAAAACCTAAAAGCATCTTGAGGAATGGGCGTATCTTCTGGAAGCTTCTAGAGGTGTCTTCTCAAAGTTATAAAAGGGAGCCTTGGGTCTTCATTTCATGATCTTATGTCTACAGTAATGTTACTCTGTCGGAATGGTACTGGGATCGCTTCGAGGAATGAATGCCTCCTAGCCTTGGCATTGCTTCTTGCTTGAAAGATAGCAACTAGTGGTGAGATAGTTGTAGTTGAGATTTTTGTAGTGAGATTTTGCATTGTAGTGGTCTTTGCATGTTGGAGTTGAATACTTGCATATTCTATCAAATTCTGGAGTTGTTCATCATGGCTGATTGTAAGTTTCTTTCATAGATTTCATAATAAAATTATTCTTGTTCTGGGTATTGACCCCATGAGTTTCTAGGCTTGGAGCGACCAATCTTGGCAAGTTTCAGATTTTATTATCAGGAACTGAATTTTCTAGAGAGAATTCGCCCTTCCATTAGGGCCATACCATTCTGTACTTGCTTTGAAATCTGTGCAAAAAAAGATACAGCAGTTTGGGTCTGTTTTAGGGTTCTTACTTGGGCGCCTTCATTTTAGGATGAGTCTAGTGTGAGATGCAAGCATTTTAGTAAGGGTCTGTATTGCTGGTTAAGTATTTTCAGTCCATGGTCTGTCATATCAGATTTAAGAATTTGCATTCTTGGTGAAAGTTGGTGATTAGGTCATATTAAGCTTTGTGGAGATCATACTCTTAATTGCAGCATTGGAGAGCTTCTCATCTTGTTCTTTGCAGGCACAATCTATTACAATTGTAAGCTGATCGGTAGTACTGTCAGCACTTCTTAATCTTTCTCTTCATGCTTTGTAATTCCCACTGAATAAGTGGAAGAGGCTGGCTTGCTGCCTATTTACGTTTTGAATTGCATGGTAGTTCTTAGCATCTCCGCCATATGGTAGCTCCATTCCCATTCTGGGTTGGTAAGCACATTCTTGGCGTCGAGTTACTTTCAGCATCAGTAGTTGGTAGGGATCCTCTGACCATATGCTCGTCGTCATCCGGCGCATTCTTGGTTAGAGTTATTCAGTTCATGCATTGCATTGAGATCCTTTGACCATATGCTCACACCTTGCCCATCTCGGGATCCTGGTGTACATCCTTGGTTAGAGTTGAATTCTGCATTGCTTTGGTTTTAAGTGCTAACCCTAACGGGTGCATGTTGTTTGTAATTGCAAAAAAGAAAAAAAAATTGGTTTGGTATATTTCAGTGGTATCAGAGCCAAGATCCTGCCATCCTATGCCCAACAAGGTTTAGTTGACAGTCGAATGACAGAGAAATCAGTTTCTACACCAGAGGTCAGAACAGAGTTCAATTCAGTTTAGAAGTGGCAGATAAACATGGCTAACAAAGAAGAGATGAAACTGGAAAAGACGCTTTATATGGCCGGGGAAAGACTTGGCAAAGAATTTTAGTCAAGGGAATATGAAGAGAATAATCTTCAATTGTTGGAGCAGTGCTTAAGACAGGTGACGCCATCACCCTCCGAATGGATGCAGTTGGCAATGGCACCTGCATGGACCTTCTTAAAACAGCCCTATTGGTTGGGACATCCAGATGAAGAAACCAAGCTGCTGATTTCTTCTTGCTTCATGGAGATGATGAGAATTGTGGTTCCCATGACACCCTATGATGATGAAACCATGAAAATCATTCTGAAAATGATTGTGGAGAGTTTTCAAGACCTAGATGAAACGGGAAATAAATTGTTTTCAAGAAGGGCTGCTATATTAAAGACATTTTCAGATCTCAGGATAAGTAACTTGCTATTAGACTTGGGAATGCATGATCAGATTTATCACTTGTTCCATTACCTCTTCATATCCACTTGGAGCGAACAAGAAGAGGATGTTATTGCAGCTGTGAAGAAAATTCTTGTTCTCACCATTAAAGAGTCGGATAAAATTCCACCAAATGTCCAATCTCTCCTCTTGGACACATATGAATGTGAAGAAAAGGATTCTCCTATTGCTGCTATGCTGATCAAGGAATTATTTACTCAATGTGAAGAGAAATTGAAGCCACTTTTGGAGAAGTTAGAGCAAGATGCAAGAAAGATTAGTGGTCATGATGATGGAGATAATTCCAAAGAGTCCAAACAAGATCATATTGAATATTTGGTAAATAAGGATTCTCTTCATGTTGCTGCCCCAACTTCTCGAGAAGTTTCACATGAAGAAATCTATGACATACTCCCTCATGAAGAAGATAACGATAGTGAAGTTTTCATAACAGCAAGCATTGAAGATTCTTCAATTCACTATGGTGGTGACATTGGGTTTGAGCAGCAAACTGAGCCATTGGAGAGAAATAATTTTGATGTTATCAGCTTAAGTGATTTGGGAGTTGACTTATTCAAGGAGTCATCACTTCAGGGAGAGCATGATAAGCTTTTTCTTGTTAATCATCTTAATCAACCCACTAGCATTTGGGATCCGGGTGTGTTGGCACCAAGGTATGAAAGAGAACCTTTGTGGGATGAATTTCCCTTTGATCCTGATGAAGAACAAAAATCAGATTGCTTTGCAAACTATGAGGCGAACATTGGAGGGGAAGTTGTCTTTGAAGAAGAAAATTGTTCAACAAAGTTCCATGACAATCTCTTTGAAGTGGTTGCAGCTGCTAAAGAGGAGTTTGCTGCTACAAAAACTTTCCGAACAGCGGACAATTATAATCCATTGATCAAGTTGGATGCCGCCATAATGTTTGATCAAGGAGACAGTGATGAAGAAGAAGAGCTAGAAGGCCATATGGCTCTTGAAGAGGAAAGAGTTAAAGAGGTTTACAAACACAAGTATGATTTTTCCATTCAAGAAGCTGGTTGCAAACATAGAGTCGAAGAAATCATGGAGAATGATCATCTCCATGGCATTGAGCATTATCCGCATGTTGGTGGTAAAGTACCAAGATGTTGGAACAACATTAATGGCAGCAAAGACAAGGGACAAGGTTCTGATTTTCAGTTGCAGCCTATCAGCAGTTCACCATCTTCGCATTCTTATGAGTGGGAAGGTCAATTCAAGGTGTCCTTTGACAAATAAGTGCAAGCTCTATCCCTGTTTGATCGCACACATAGCTTGGTTGAAGAGCTTTACTGGAAGGCTCATCTTGATGAGAGACGTAGAGGAGTGACAGATGAAGTTGCTCTTCCCAATTTGCAACTTATCAGAGATTCTTTGGAGACCTTAAAGTCCGAGTACATGCACTCGATTGAAGAACGAGATCATGCCATTGAAGTTGCAAAGAAGACCATTTGTGCTTTACATGAAAAGGAGAGTATGACTGATGAGCTCACTCTGGTGCTCGAAACAACAAAGGACATGTGGGGAAAAACTCAGTTGGCTCTAACGGAGGTTGAAGACCAGTTTGCTGACTTCAAACTCTTCAAGGAGCAAGAGGGTTCACAAAGAGCTGAAGAAATCAAGCAAGTGATTGGAGAGCTTGATTGTCTTCAAGAGGAGTTTGATCTTAAAAGCATCTCAAGAAAATCAGAAGTTGCATGTGCTGGTTTGGAGCAGCAAGATGAAAGGAATAACTTTCAAGTTTTTGACAATCCTCTCTTTGAAGAAGGTGATGAGGAAGATTATGACAATCCTCTCTATGAGATGGAAGATGAAACGGAGAATGAGACTGAGCATGGTTTCCAGTGCTTGGATGCTTTGATATCACTCCATGAGGAAGTGCCACGTCTATTGATTAGTAATGAATGCATAAGTGGGCTCAAGGGTGAAGATTCCATATGGGAGGTGTTGAAGCGAGGTAATTTCAACATCTATGACATCAAGATGTTGATGAGACAAGTCTTGGTAGCTGCTGGTAACTTCATTACAGCAGCAAGGAGTGATGATTTCAGACCTACTACTTAGGAGGAATGGGAGAAAAGTGGACCAGAACTTGGTGGTTGCACTCTGGATAATCCCTCCCTTGGGTGGAGTGATGTTTGGGATCATACTAGTCAGTTTTGGGAGCTAAATTTGAAGCCATTTTATGTTTTATACTCCAATGTTGAAGCTTTCATGGTTAAGCTTCAAGGATTCACTAGATGGGACACCAGTTTCGTGAGAATGCACTTGGTTCTCACTAGCACTTGGGAATGTGTAGAGATTTCTTTTCAGTGTGTTGAAAATTATTTTCAATTGGGTATCCATGCTTGGGATTCTCAACATGGGTTGATGGAGCTTATTACTTGTGAAAAGAAGAATATTTGGAGGAATAAGGATCAAATTTTTAGACTTTTTGGTGTTGTCCCCTTCTTTACCAGCCACTTGATGGTTCCGTTTGTTCATCAACACATGGATTGGGGAGAGATTTGGAATATGGGGTGGAGGGATGAACAGTTGGTTGCTCTTGGCAGTGATCCTCGGCTAAGACAAGGGCAGATTTTGAGACACGAGCTTGCTGGTTGGAGGCAGACCAGCCACCTTACTTGTGGAGTTACTCTCGTTTGGGAGAGTTTGTCCATCACTACTTGTCAAAGAGGTGGTATTTCAGTTGGAGATTGCTCTAGTGTGTTTTCCTGCCATTTTTGAGGTGTTATCTTGCAACTCAATGCTCATCTCATATACTCACACTTGGAAATTTCATTGGTGCTGCTGTTTTTCCTTGTGTGAAGTACTAAAATCAGATTGCACTTCGCTGACTTCAGCCTTGAACAGCAGAGATTATTTGTTCCTTCACACCTATCCTATTCTCGGAGTTCACCTTATGGAGGTTTGTGAAACAAATTTTGATAGTTTCTTTACTATACTAATTCGGGGCAGCGAACTTCCACATGCTTTGGCTTTTCATTCTGAGACTCTTGGAGTTGGAACTGTAAGAGTGATTAGAAGTCTTCATGGTGGTGTCAGTATATTTCAGTTGATGCATAGTAGCTCCATGAGGAGACATGAGTATGAGTTTGTTGAGCTCTTGCAAAGGATTGCTTTCCTTTTTGCAAGAAGATTTGAAGATGTCACATTTGCTATCAGGGATTCGTTTGTTACCATGTGGAGGTATGCTGAGGAGATTGATTTTGAGTTGAGTAGCCTATCTTTCTTCTTGCCTAGAATTGTGGTTGACAGTGGTATGGTTGATACTGTTGACTCTGGGCATCTTGGACATGAGACGTTGCATGATATTGATCTCAGTCCTTTAAGATCTTTCAGTTTGAGTATCATGGATGGTAATACTTTGGAGTTACAAGGAAGGTTAGTGCAGCATTGGCATGATGTTTTCACTGATGTGATCAGAGTGGTGCAACATCGGCATGGTGGGTCCTTCCTGAGACAGACTTGGGAACCTGGGATCATACTTGTTTTGGTATGGATCAGTTTTAATTTTTCTGGAGTTGTGGTGGTATTGCTTGAGGACAAGCAATTTTGGGAAGGGCGGACTGTAATGTCCCCATTTTTAGCACTACACCTTTCAGTGATTGATGGCCTATCCCCGGGTGTTGTCGGCTAGTCAATGGCAGAATTAGGGTTTTCGGCTGTTTGGTGGGTTCTTTTGAAGATTTAGGGGTTTGCATGTTGGAGTTTGGCTGTTTGGATTTTGGATTCCTTCTGGGTTTTCAGAGAGCTTCACAGAGGTATGACATGCAATGACGTCGGGCAACCTTTCCGAACTTACTATTTTTAGCAAGTTATGATGGCTACATCCTGGAGTTTGGGATTTTGGATTTTGGATTTTGGATTCTTTCTGGGTTTTCAGAAAGCTTCACAATGGTGTCGCATGCACTTTGATCCGAGCAACTTTCTGAATTTACTATTTTTAGTAAATCCTATTTCTGGCAGTGGTCCTATTGGCTTCAGTTCAGTTGGCTTCCATCTACAGTCAATTCAGTTGGTATGGTTGTTTGGGTCTTTTGATGCATTTTTTGGAGAGATAAGTATTTTAATTAAAATAATGTTATAACCCCTTGGCCTAGCTTCATGACTTTAAGTTGTTCTGAAAAGGGGGACCTCATGGGTGGACGCATCATCAGGGAAAGTTTTAATATTTCTAAGGTCAAATATTGCTCTTGGAGGTGGGACGCCAACTTTTGGAGAGAAGATAATTTTAAATTAAAGAAAAATTGCCTTTATGAAAAAGGACGCCACCTTGAAGCTTGGTCAATGGTCAAGTCAAAACCTAAAAGCATCTTGAGGAATGGGCGTACCTTCTGGAAGCTTCTGGAGGTGTCTTCTCAAAGTTATAAAAGGGAGCCTTGGGTCTTCATTTCATGATCTTATGTCTACAATAATGTTACTCTGCCGGAATGGTATTGGGATCGCTTCGAGGAATGAATGCCTCCTAGCCTTGGCATTTATTCTTGCTTGAAAGATAGCAACTAGTGGTGAGATAGTTGTAGTTGAGATTTTTGTAGTGATATTTTGCATTGTAGTGGTCTTTGCATGTTGGAGTTGAATACTTGCATATTCTATCAAATTCTGGAGTTGTTGTTCATCATGGCTGATTGTAAGTTTCTTTCATAGATTTCATAATAAAATTATTCTTGTTCTGGGTATTGACCCCATGAGTTTCTAGGCTTGGAGCGACCAATCTTGGCAAGTTTCAGATTTTATTATTAGGAACTGAATTTTCTAGAGAGAATTCGCCCTTCCATTAGGGCCGTACCATTCTGTACTTGCTTTGAAATCTGTGCAAAAAAAGATACAGCAGTTTGGGTCTGTTTTAGGGTTCTTACTTGGGCGCCTTCATTTTAGGAAGCTAATGCACTTTATTTGGAGTCATTTGGACGAGTCTAGTGTGAGATGCAAGCATTTTAGTAAGGGTTTGTATTGCTGGTTAAGTATTTTCAGTCCATGGTCTGTCATATCAGATTTAAGAATTTGCATTCTTGGTGAAAGTTGGTGATTAGAAGGTCATATTAAGCTTTGTGGAGATCATACTCTTAATTGCAGCATTGGAGAGCTTCTCATCTTGTTCTTTGCAGGCACAATCTATTACAATTGTAAGCTGATCGGTAGTACTGTCAGCACTTCTTAATCTTTCTCTTCATGCTTTGTAATTCCCACTGAATAAGTGGAAGAGGCTGGCTTGCCGCCTATTTACGTTTTGAATTGCATGGTAGTTCTTAGCATCTCTGCCATATGGTAGCTCCATTCCCATTCTGGGTTGGTAAGCACATTCTTGGCGTCGAGTTACTTTCAGCATCAATAGTTGGTAGGGATCCTTTGACCATATGCTCGCCGTCATCTGGCGCATTCTTGGTTAGAGTTATTCAGTTCATGCATTGCATTGAGATCCTTTGACCATATGCTCACACCTTGCCCATCTCGGGATCCTGGTGTACATCCTTGGTTAGAGTTGACTTCTGCATCGCTTTGGTTTTAAATGCTAACCCTAACGGGTGCATGTTGTTTGTAATTGCAAAAAAGAAAAAAAATTGGTTCGGTATATTTCAGTCACTACCCCTTTTTAATAAAGATCATTGCTCTTACCTTTCAATAGTAATCACTGCTCATAATCCTTTTAGTTGCTCCACTTGAATGATATTAATCATTTGTTATCAACATTAATTGTTGTCCTCTTTAACATCAATGACATCCATTTCCTATATTCCCCTTTGACATCAATGACAATATTTCCAACATATAAAATATCAAAAAATGGATATTCCAAAAAAAATTAGAATTCAATCCAAAACTGCCACTTGTTTGAACTGAGATGTTTTGCGAATTAATGACAGCACTCATTACATGTGTGAGATTGGATTATTGAATGGCTATTTTGATTGATCTTCATTAAAATTCCTCCTTGGCTTTGGTTTCTTCAGCCACCTTGTCTTAAATTTCAGTCCATCACTAGTAGCTTCCATGGAGGTTGATGTTTATGGGACCGACACAACTTATTCTTTTTTATTGTTGAGGTTGTCAAGGCAACCCTTGACTGTATGCCAAGTTAAGCTACATATATCACAAAATTGTCCACTAGGATAGATCACACATGTATGAACCTTGGTGGAACAAGTTAGGCATGCTCCTTCTTTCTTGGTTTCATTGACTATCTAGTCAACCTACAACCTCACAAAATGTACCACTAGGATAGATCACACATGTATGACCCTTCGTACAAGTAAGCCACCTCACTTCTTTCTCTATCTCACCATTTACATCCTTCAACAACCCCATAGTATCCTTTCTCTAAGCGATAATGTTGTGAGCCGCAATGCGTTCTCATTTGAGTTGCTTGTTTCTTTTGTCCTCACATTTTCTTTGTCCTTGTTTTCCATGTTCGTGTCTCATTCATATTCATTTGCGTACATCATTGGTAGTACAATTTAATTTGTTTTTGTATTTGATCTTAAACCTTGAACAAACCATCTTTTATTGAGGCCATTAGGACAATTCACATGTGTATGACCTTCAACACAAGTCAAGCACCACACTTCTTTCTTTTATTTCTTTATACTTCTTGCCTTTATTTCTATTTAATTTGGTCTTGAACTTCAACAAAAGTCCTCCAACAAGTGTTTGAGGACCTCAACTAAAAGGTTATCCCATTTGGAGATTAATTCCTTCAACTTATTGTTATATGTGCATACCAAGTCATTCTTCCTATTGGTTCCCAAAATTGCTGCCCACATTCCTAGAGAAATCAATCTGCTTCAAGGCCAAGGGAATGTTCTCCTGAAGGGGGATTACTCAATTCATCAATAGAGTGTAAGTGGTTTAGGGCCATTTGTTGAGAGTAGATAATCTCTCCTTCACTTCGGGTCAGCTAAACCTAGTAGGGTGTTCCTAGAGGTATCCTTAATAGGATTAAGCTCAACTAAATATAAACAAACTGAAAACGCTGCAGTATATCCAATATATATTTTGGCCCCAAAGGTTGTCACTAGACCAAAGACTAACCTACTACACCTAAAACCTCTTTTAAGTTGATAAATAACTCATTGCATAACTACAAGATGTAGGTATGCAAAACATGACTGTTGAAGATAAGAGTAGTTATGGCTCACTAAAGATACTGCCCTAGTTGAACCATTGAATCATGAGATGCATACAAATTTCTACTCCTACTCTTAATCTATTCGTATAAGAAATTTTCATTTTGAATGCATGGCTAGTCATTAAATCTAGGACTAGTGCCTAATCCATTGGGTTAATCATTAATGTAGTGTACAAGACAAGCTAAAATCCCATGAAATCCACAAGAAGAGAAATTTGGATGCAAGGACCATCGGAAGCTAGAATTCACCATCGCATTAATGGCAACATGGTTGCCCTCATCTTCCACCATTGAAATTGCATGTGAATCTATGCCCTTGAGATTGGGCAATGGTGATTAGGTGAGAAAATAGTCTTGGAGTAATAGCAAGAGTTAAATTGGGTCATTAATGGCATTCTAGGAAGATATGGTGAGTAACAAAGGCCATCTAGAAGAAATACAAAATTTTGCTGTGATACAAGAAGTGAGAACTAGAGAAGTGGGTTTTCACTGTGGGACCAATGATTGACAGTGGAGGTAGGAATGGACAAAGTCCAAATGTTTATGGAAACTCTACATAAGAAATAAATGATCAAAAGAAGTGCTTTGGGAGAAATGTGAGCTCTTGATGTAGGAATAGAAGTCAAGACGAGACATTGAAATGAAGTCTAGAAGTCCACCAAAAGTTTGCATGAAAAAATGGAGGGAAAGTGAGAATAGATAGAAGGACAAGTGGTGCAAAGATTCATTGTGGGATTGGAGGAAGGAAGTGGACAAAATGGAGGGGAAATGGAAGAAGTTCGTTAGAACTTCAGGGGCCACAAAGGAGAGGAAATGGAAGATTGTGGGGATGAGAGAAAGGAGGGGAGGTTGAGATGGGAGACATAAGTTTGGATGTCCATTGAAAACCCGCAAATCGAGGAAAAACAGGAAAATTAAGGGCCCAAAAGACTCTGTAGAATTTCTATACAAGAGTGGTGATCAGGACTAGACATTGGGTGATAGGAAGAAGTTTGTGTAAAATACCCCCTTAGTTTTTTCCCCAAATAAAGAACTTGCACCTGTAAGCGTTAGCCCAAATGTAATGATAAGCAAACTAGAAGAAACCCTTCACTTTTTGATCACCCAAATCTCAGAGTGGGCAAGGTGAGAGCATACGGTGTAAGGGGATCTAAATATAATATCAATGTTGAAGTAACAAATAAGCTATTAGCGGCAAGCCAGCCAATAGAGAAAGTAAAATACTTGGCAGCAAAGCCAGCCACTTCCACTTTTCAATGGGCTACAGAAAAGTAAAGAAAAGTGAAGTACTTGGCAGCATAGCCAACCACTTCCACTTTTCAGCAGGCAACTAGAAAGTAAAGCAAACTCAACCACTTATTTAGTGAGAGTGTAGTACAAATAGCTGAATGTAAAATAGTTGTTTGGCACTACGATATCAACATTACAATGATCATTAGGTACATGATAAAATGATAAGTACTACTCAAAATGAAAGCCTATTACAATATAGATCAATCCCTGCAACATGTAATCAATTAGGCATCATAAGACAAGCAAGTACCAGGGATATATCAAGTTTGTTATGTTATCACAGCAGTCTGATTTTCTGGACAGCGAACCTGATACACCAACCAACACCCCATCAAATGCTCATATCTCTCCAACCACTCAACAGATTGACCTCAAATCTGTTGCAAAGGATGAAGTAAGCCTAGGCATCCAAACTCCAACTGATAAACACCCTCAAACTGACAACGAGACTCAAGCAGGAATCCCAAGGCACCGTTGACAATGGTACAACCTCCTTAGGAAAGTCGACCTTGTCTCAAAAATCCAAACCTCTACTAAAAATCACCAAAACTCAAGCAAGGGGTCGCCCAATCTCTAGGAATCCACAAAATTAGTACCCACAAAAATAACTTGTCTCTCTAGTTAGTATTAGCAAAAATGTACTTCAGCCCTTCACAAACCAGCAACAAGAAAACTGATAAAAACACTCCAAAATGATCTCCAAGAAGCAAACAAACACACACCCACACCAAAATGAGCTAAAACACATCAAAACCAACAAAAACAACAAATATAAAGAAAGCCATCACCATTTCTGCTCAATTGCAATCCTTTGAATGAAGATGCATCCATTGTTCAGCTAGGAGTTATCTTGCAAACTTCGAACTGAAGTAAGCTTGGAGGGGTATCGTCCTCAAAGCCCAACAGTCTGAAGCCAATCTGACAGCACTTCACTATCATAAAATTACATAACCAAAATCAGAGCGAGAGAGGCTTATTTATAAGCCCAAGACCCAGAAGTTCAAAATCCAAATTCCCTCCAAAAAGGGACGCCAACTTCTTGGGGCAATATACTATTCATTTAAAAACCTTTTGACTTGTCAACCTAGGTGTCCACTTTCTCAAGCATCAAATTATCATTTAATCTGCAATGTCTCCAAATGGGACATCCAACTTATTAGTCCACCTTTTAAAACAACTCAAGTCATGTTGCCTAGGCGTGGGGTCCAAAAAGCAACTTTAAAATATAACACAACTTAAGTTATTCATCTTTCCATTTTTGAACTCCAAGAATGCTGGAGAAGCCATTGCCAAAATTGCACTGCCACACTGCCAAAAATAACAACTGAGTGTTGAACTGCTGCCAAACCACATTGTCAGAAATAGCACTTACTAAAAATAGTAAGCAACTCCAAACACCATTTGAGCACATTCCGAGTAGCTATCGTAACTTACTAAAAATAGTAAGTCCAGAAATAAGCACTCATCAAAATGCATGTAATTGCTCACCAAAGCTCTCTAAAAACCCAGAAAGACCCAGAAAACATGTTGGCAAACTCTTGCAACCAACCTCTGAAAAACCAGAAAGATACCTCCAAGAAAATAGGAAACCCTAAAACAACCTCCGACTAGCCTATGAGCCTCTGAAATAGGCTAACAGTCTCAAAAAGGACTAGTGTTGAGAAGGGGACATTATGGTCCAATACTCCATGAAAACTCTACAATTCCAAATGAACTAAGGAAAATGACCAAAACCTTTCCAAACATAGATTTTTTTTGGGTTTTTTGCAACTTCTAGCATATGATAGAGATATGGAGGATGGTGAAGAACAACACATAGACAATTTTGGCCGAGGGTTACCCATTCAAAGTTTTCTTAGATCAATTATATATGATGGGAAAAGGTCTAAATGCACAAAGGGGCCTGGACTCAAGTAATTTGGGCACAATGAAATTGAGCTCCAACACTTCACTTGTTTTTTATCACATATAATTGTTAGGTTAACCAAGCTCAATGTTGATAGCCCTACCACTAATAGTGTGATACTGCAATTTCAATATTCTTATCAACAATCCTTGTAGTGTCCTAAATTCCACCCTTGATTACCCAATCTTAGACAATTTTGCCTGTTCCTACATCAAACTCTTGACATGCTCAATCCATCCTTTCTTTCTATCCAAGGATTCATAGGTACTTCAGCCATCCATTCTTGGGTTTGTTGGTTCCTAAATCAACCCTACCCTTGATAATCTTTGTCTTTTCTTGCTTTCTTCTATCTTCAAAAATCTCCAAAAAATTATTGCTTGAGGAATCCTCTTTAAAATATGTATGTATTGGTTCTTATATGTAGATAACTAATAGTTCATAAATCTCCTTGAGGATGTTGCTAGTTCTCTACCTCTTAATCTTCTTCTCAAAATCTTGAGAGTGAATTCCTTTTCATCCTCCCTCTATTGCTTTTTGTGATTCCTCTTTAGTTCTAGGTAGGGACAATTAACAAAAATTTGCAGGTTAACAAAAATTCAGTCGACATATTCATTCCACATAAAATAGTCAACCATGACCATGACTATGAGGGGTGTTTGTATCCACCAACTCCAATGTATTAAAGTTAGTTGTGGCCACCTCTTAGACAACACTTTGATCCTTGGCTAATTCTCCCTCATTGGCTTCACTCAAGTCAAACTCCCTTAGCATTAGTTTTTGTGTTTTCTCATTTTTATTAGTTTTCAAAATCATGTCAATCAGACAATGTAGAATCAAACTTAGGCAAAAAGAGCTTAAAATCTGAAACCTCGAAAATGGTCATCCTTTTGTTTTAGGAGATAGAACAACCAATTTCCTACAAGTTTCACTCAACGAAACCTTAGAGATCTCAATCAAGGGATGGAATGAGGAAAATAGATCTGCAATAAGGTATCCTAGGGTGTGATTAAAGGCTAAAAGGGGGTTCACCACCAAGCAAAGGCTTCGAAAGACAAGAAATGTAAATGACATGCAAAACCTAATGATATAACATAGAGTATGAAACTGAAATGCAGAATAACAAACTTTGTGAGCAGAGGGGTACCTGGAAGATAGATGTGACCGAAACAAGCTCCAAAACCCTGAAATTTTGACTTTTAATGCTCATTGGGACTCATATGTCAGTTTGGGCGATTTAGTCCCAAACTAGGGTTTTTGTATAGAGAATGGAATCTCTCAGTGACTAATCTGGATCTCTTGAAATCTGGAAAAAGGAAATACTGGGACTCATACACCACAAGTGGTGATTTAGTCCCAGTATTAGGGTTTGGCTGAAATTCTGGTATTCTCTGGTGATTTCTTGTAGCTTTCCTCTTGTCAAATCTCCGAGTTGGAAACCCTGAATTCTGGCCTGTAGGTGACTTTTCGTGATCTTGCAATGTGAATGACAACTTTGACAACTTTCTTCAATCTTGCAATTTAGTCTTCAAAGGATCTTCAAGCTCCAAAACACCTAGATCTGCAATCACACATCAAAGAGAAGAAAAACTTGCTGATTGTTAGGGAATAGGGTTTTGCTTAGGTCAAACCCCATTTAGGTAATTAAACTTTATGATGAAACAATGAAACATGAACAATGATACCTTGAATGATGTCTTGAAATGTAAGTCAGCAATCTCACATGAAGTGGCCATGAAGAATGTAGATCTTGATCTCAAATTGGATATGAAACAATGCCTAACTTGAATCTCGAATACTACATCACAACACTAGCTCAACAACATGCTTGACGCATTATGCCTTTGACATGATGATGGATCTTGAATTGCTTCAACAAATGATATGAAGAAATCTGCCTTTGAATGCCTTAGAAATGATCTTGAATGCTCTATGATGCTCTTGTGAAGTCTTAGGATTCTTGACTCTTGATTGCTTAGGTTGATATCATGAATTTTTAGGTGAAATAATGATTTGAAACCTTGTTTATATAGGAACTTCATCTAACTTACCGTTTATTAGATCCCAAATGCCAACATTCATGAAATTTGAATTCAAAACCTTGATTTCCCGCTCAAAACCCTAAAAAGGGGCCAAATGGGACTCATGTGCCCAAGGTGGCGTATGGGTCCCACCAAGGCTTTTCGGGCAGAGGAAATGTCGGGGGTTTAGGATATTAAGTGTATTTGTTGATTATGTTGGGATCTCACTTGAAATAAGCCTAGGGGTGCATAATAAAAGATCTTAAGGGCCTATAAATAATGATATGAAGGTTATAAATGCAAGAGGGCCCAAAACTTAATGTGAAGGTGTAAATGAATACACTTTACAACATTAAATTAAGGCAAGATTAGGTCTATTTAGCTTAAAAGGGCCCTAAACCTAATGTGAATGTGTAAAACACATAACAACACTAGATCAAGGCAACATTAGGCTCATTTTAATGTTAATCATTCCCAAATTAAGTGTGAAAAAGTGCTACTTTTTTCTACACTACAAAATCATCAACACATTGACCACAACAAGCTGGTAGTTTATGTTAGGCACTTAGACAACAACACCAAAAATGCAAGTATAGTACATCTCTATGTATCATCCATAATAGAACATGTGATAGACATGACACAAACTATATAGATTTAATCTAGGAAAAAACATTGAAACTATAGAATGGAAACATCACATTAAACATATTGTAGTATAGAGAACAAACAACATAGAAAAATACAAAATGAGTTATCAATGTATTCATTAATGAGACTACATTTCGATGCTTGGCTAATTCTCCCTCATTGGCTTCACTCAAGTCAAACTCCCTTCCCATTAGTTTTTGTGTTCTTAAATTTTATTATCTTTCAATCATGTCAATTTGGCTATGCAAAATCAAACTCAAGCAAATAAGAGCTTAAATCACTAGCACATTGATGCAACAAGCTAGCAATTTATGATGGGCACTTAGGCAACAACACCAAAAATACAAGTACACTACATCTTTGCATATCATTCACAATAGAACATGCAATAGACATGACATAAACTACATAGATTTAATCTAGGAACAACACCAAAACTATAGAATGGAAAATTCACATGAACATGCAACATCCAATGAGAACATCACACACTAACCATGTTGTAGTATAGAGAACAAACAACACAGAAAAATACAAGAAGAGTTATCAATTTATTCATTATCAAGAACACACAACATTCAAGACATGGTCAAACAATGATATATACATAGAATTTGTTGTAATGTCCCTAGTAATATAGGACTGAAATGTATTAAACCTTCTGCAGATATATATTTTAAGTCAACTACTCTAATATACCTTATAATGTCACAACCAAATATTTAGGCTAAATAGTCAACAAATTTAATAATATTTAAGTTAGCACCATACAAACCCTAAATTGTTATCATGTTTACCCACAATATTAACTTGAAACTATGCAAAACTAGACCTTATAAAACCCTAGATTATATTAACATTTACATAGCAACTTTAATATCCCATCATTATGTTTTAGACTTTACTATTGGCCCCTGAAATGGAAAATCCTAATATGTTCTACTTGAATCTAGTGAAGCCACAATTTTTTTTTTCATCCGTGCATTTACATGGATAACCTAGTTCATGAATTGGACCCACAATGGAAGATAAACTGCAAATTTTATTTATATTAAATAGAGTAGGAATGATTTACACAATGTTGCAACCAAAACAACATCCAAATGGTATACAATAGCTATAATAAAAATAAGAACAACTGACCAATCGTAATAATTTGTTTCTACTCTGCTTAGTCTATAACAATGCTATAATAATAGTACAAGTTGTAACTACTCTATCAAGGATCTACAATAACTCGCTGCACATCACATAGATGGGATGAATAAGATGCACCACCATGAGAACTCCAATATCACTAGTCTATACTCCCACAGCAACTGTAAGTGTTGTGTGTAATGTCCCTAATTGGGAATGCCTAGGATTTTTTCCCTAAACCCTTAATTTCCCAATAACAGTATGGATTAGAGAATACTTTTCACCTTGATTGAAGTCCTGCACATAGGTTGGAAATCACCACCACAATCATTTTTTGGTTGACAAGTTATAATTATTCATAAAAATAGCAATACTAGCAAATTATCATATTCTAAGTATTAACAAACTCATGACAACATGGTTGGGTAAGTGAGGCTGCAGCGGGTGTCCTGGTAGCCAACTCTTCTAGACCCAAGGGCAGCACCCGTTGAGGGAATGACAAGTACCCCCTTGGCCCATGTGGGCCCATCTTGTCCCCTCCAGGGTGGCGTATCTAGAAGGTGCCCTCTCGCTGTACTCCCTCGGCAAGCCTCATAGGGTAAGTGAAGTTGAAGCAGGTGTCCTAGTAGCCAACTCTTCTAGACCCAAGGGCAGCACCCGTTGAGGCAACAACAAGTACTCCCTTGGTCCATGTGGGCTCATCTTGTCCCCTCTCGGGTGGCATATCTAGAAGATGCCCTCTCGTTGTACTCCCTCGGCAACCTTCCTTCCCTATTCATGGGGTGGATATGCATTAAAGTCTCTATAAAACATCATTACACCATGGAGGGTGCTTAGGAGTTGCGAAAAGGTGTCTCGACGGCTCAACTCCCCCTAGACCCAAAGCAATACCCGTTGAGACAATGGCAATACCCCTTTGGCCCATGGGACTCATCTTGTCCCCTTATTTGGGTGGCATATCTAGAGGAGGGCCCCTTGATCTTTCCTCTTGGCAATTTCCCTTTTTCCCACCATGATTAAGGCATAAACAAGATGATGTAATTCTTCAATAGATATATCAGCACTCTAACAAAACTAATAATACTACATATGGTTCACTCTCACGAAATAATATAAAGGAATAATTGACCCTGATGAGAACATATATAACATTAAGACTATTATTCCTAACATCAATAAATAGTCTCAATACAATATCATAGGTTAATATTCATGGGTGAAGTAGATAAGTATATTGACAATAATACTAACAAATAGTAATGATATCATAAATGATATAATACATCAGATAACAATATAAAATGATAATAATAATAATATCACAAATAATATGATATGTCAGACATCCATATTAACAACAGCAATAACAAAATGACAATAATTATATCCTACATAATACGATGCATCAGATATCAACATTAACTACAACAATAATAAATGATAATGATAATATCCTAAATAATATAAGCAGCAGATATCATTCATATTCTAAGTATCACCTTGAAACCTTATAATCAATATCCGACAATGATGGTTCGATCTGCAGATACTGCTGTTCTGCCCGATCTGTAGACTCTTCCTGTCTTCTTTCAGCCAGCGATCATCTATCTAATACTTGTTCTTTATTTTTATATCACCCACCGATTGATGCCTTTTTTTGTCTTGCATTCACCTTCCTTTTATGGGACGATCAGCCAAGGGTCTTTACTCATCCTTTGACTGGGGATGTGTCCCTTCTGGGACTGGTTCATATCTCATGTGATCGGTTTAACAAATTGTAATCTTTGTATTAGGATCAGACTTCTGTATGTATCTCACATTTGTCATTTGTTTATTTTATTTTATATTTGTTTATTTAGTTTATATTTGTAGTTTATGTTTATTAGTTGTTTATTTAATCAACCAAAATAATATTTGTTATTTTATTATTTTTTGATGTTTATTTTAATATTTCGTATTTTAATTATTAAAGTATAATAACAATAAATTGTTTATATATTATTATTCTGTTTCAATGTATATTTCACATTAATATATTATAATGATTATAATATTTAGTATTTAGGTTTTGGTAATTAATATTTATAATTGTAATATTGTCTTCGATAATTATAATCATAATAATATTAATTAATCAATGCTTTTAATGTGTATTTTATTTATCTTGTTTTTGATGTTTTATATCACAATGCTACAATTTCAGGGGACATGACATTGTACCAACTCAATATTGCCAATATTGACCACCATTAAAGGTCAATGTGACCTTTGAGTGAGAATCATTCCTTAACCAACAAGGCTTTGTGTGATGAGCCCTGCTAATATAGACTCAAAACCTTTCAATTTCTGCTTTGGGAATTTTGTCAAACACTTATCATGTAAAGTTGATATATGCTGATATAAACTTTTGATTGCTGTGTTTTTGGTTTTTGGCACTTGACAATGATGTTTGAATGCTCTGATACCACTGTGATGAGCCTTGCTAGCTCACTACTCAAACCCCTGTCTTTTTCTTAAGTCTATTTGTGTTTTTTTAGTTTTTTAGAGAAATTTTGTAGATAGAAGAGAAGGGGCACATCATATAAAAGCTCACAGAATGAAAACTTGAGCAAATCTAATCAAACTAAAATTGTAGAAGGTGTTTATTATCATCAACAATGGATTTAAAACATATAAACATACCCGTAAGCCTCCAAATTTTTTAATTAAAAAACGAAGCCAGTTTGCCAGTCTATACATGAAAATCTGACAATATTCAGCATAGGATGAAACAAAGTCTGAATCCAACTGTGAAAATGGAGCAAAAGAAGAGGGGATGCCAAGTGCTGAAGATAGTGAAGAGAAACCCTCAAGAAGATAGGCGTTTCTCCAACCAGCAAGTGCGCCCTAGCTCAAACAGCCACGCCTTTCAAGCAAAAAGACCAGAAACACATCTTAGAAGGTGCGCCCAAGTAGCTATGATGCCTGCCATGAAGAAGGAAGAACACCATCCAATCAAACCCTCTGTTTCTGATGAAGAACACTTACAAAAATCTGTTATAGCACTGCAGAACTTCTGAATGAAGCTCTCTCAATTTGCACCAATTCAGCTGATCTCTCACAGCCTCACAAGTGCTCACACTGAAGAGATTTCGTTCTCCAATGGTGGATTGCTGCAAACCTGATCACAGGATGAAAGCAAAGGGAAAACCTCCAAGGCAAAGTTGAAATATTCAAATAGATGAGTTTCTCATTGCCTAAAACCCTTATATAGAAAAAGGTATGCATTTTCAAGAAGAGGCTGTATTTTAGGTCATTTAAATATTTTGAAATAACCTCAAGTCCCTTTCCATAGTTTTGACTTTAATTTTTGGCCCCCTCCTTAAGTGATTAAATGATATAATTTAAAATCACTCACTTTAGACTTATTTAAGTGATATAAAAATAATAAAGTCAAATTGACTTTATAAAAATACTTTAAATTAAATAATAACTTAAATCACTTAAGTAAGCCTAACTTCCCCAAAACTCAGCAGAATTCAGTGCTGTCAGAAGCAGACAACTCCTGCTGCCAAGGCCTGCAATGAGCCAATTCCGGAACACGAAAAATGAGAACGACCAAACTCTCCAGAAGATACCACTGACCCTCTAACCAATCCAATTAGCCCACAAGGGTCCAAGAAATAGGCTAACACTCTGCAAACAAGATCACGTTGAAAAGGGGGACATTACACTTTGTCCTTTGGGGTATGAGATCTTCAGGGTTTTCATCCTAAAACCTCCAACAAATCCACAATTTTTCATCCTCAAATCTAGGCATTTGCACACAAGTGCTCATAACAGTTTTACAGAAGGGTTTCTAAATATTTTTCATAATAAACTTTTGTTCCAACTCTCAACCCTTAATACCCATAGAAAGAATGTTGAAACCTACATAATATCTCCTGACTGGTACGCAACAAGGAATACCCATACCTAACAAGCACTTTTTTCCCTTAAATTGCACTTGGAATCACGCCATGTGTGCTTGGATGTACCTAGAAGGCATGGGGGAAAGTATCTTGTGGCCTACAATGTCCTCTACAATAATGGCAAGAGATCCCGCAGATTTGAAACCATAACTACCTTATTAATGGCAGCCATAGTTGCCTTCTTTATTTGCATCACTAGAGTTACACATGGATAAATGCCCTAACATTTTCTGGGCGGGAAAATACCCTTTCTAGAAATTGTTGCACCAAATTTGAGCATTAATGACACTCTAAGACAAATCGAGAGGTAGGTGAGACGAACAATGCAAATAGGTGAGAATTTCGACGTTCAGGGGTATAGATACCTCGTGACACATACCATTGGTCAAGGATCTGAGTTTGGGTAGGAGATAGCTAAATAGGTTGGCAAGGTCAAGTCTAAAACTTCAACAAGGGAAATAAACAGGGGATGGATATGAGGCATGCCTAGATGAGGAAGTTCGGCAAGCATAAGGGTAAGCAAAGTTGAGCGGAAAGGAATATTAGGATGGTGAAGTCCTAAAGTCTAGTGGGGACCAAAGAAAGGTCGGGCTTGGACGGGAAGGCATGCTTGAACAAAGAACTCCAAACCTTTAATGAATGACAAATACTTAGAAGGTCGGGCATACCTCCTTGCTTATAGACTTCAATGGCCTTAGACCAACATAGTCGAAAAGGAGAACACACATGCAAAATTGGACCATGGGAGACAATGGAAATAGGAAATTGGTATTTTGGTCCATAAAATGAGGTATTACAAAAATGGGACATGACAACTCCGCCTCACTCAAAATTGCTTTCCCTCAAGCAAAGGTAATTCAAATATTCTAGAATTATTGCTTCTTCCCTAGCAACATCATCTATAAGTAGGTTCTTTCCATGAACAAGCTGATTTGTGATGGCTCCATGTCCCAAATTTTTTACCCTTGTGACAATGATGGCATCCATTTCCCTTATGATAAACACTCCACAATCTATGAACACTAAATGAATGCAAGATGGGGCATCATAAACACACATTTCTATGCATGAAAATATTCCAAAGGTTAGATGTTGGGTGGTATTGCAACATTCTCCCAAGCGCAACCATTTAATTCCTATGAATTTATGTTCTAAAACATGTTCCCTCAAGTATTTGTCAACCCATTTATTCACCATTTTTGTTTGTCCAATTGCATGTAGCTGATAACTGGTGCTAGGAGTGAGTTTTGCACCTACCACGGGGAATAATTCCTACCAATAGTAGCTTACCAATCTACTATCTCCATCACTGCCAAAAGTTTTAGGAACTACCACCTAACAAACTACTTTGTATTCTACATGGACCACAAAGCATTACTTAGTGAGCATACCAACAATTCTAAGAAGGGTGAAAAGATGCTTTCTTAAGTACTACTATAGGAGTTTATGTTAGAGATAATTGTGAGGCCATGGAAGCATTATGTACAACAAACCAATTGTCGAGTATATGGTCAAGGAAAACACCTTGCTATATACAAGATAATTTTTAAAGGTGTGGTTATTCTACATTATGGTACTTCCCTCCTACATGGATGTAATGTTCCCTTTTGTGGAGTAGCCGGAAATGACCAATTTAGCCTATTTTATTCTTGTAGGCTAATTTTGGGCAATATTAGGGAATAAATTAATTAAATAGATAAAGTTGCCCAATAAAGAAAATTTTACGGATGACTTTAATTAATTTTATAAAGGGATTTAAGTGAATTAAAAAGAGGAAATATTAAAAGTCATTTTATAAAGGTGTTTTAATGAAATATTTTGTGGGAAATTAAAAAGTCCCTTTGGGAAAGTTCCATGGGAAAATATAAGAAGAGGAATTGAGAGCTCATTTGCTCATGCTTGTCCATTGTGGAGTTTGAGCTTCTTACTTGAGCAAACCCTAGGACGAAAACCCTAAGGGAATTGGTCTCAATGGTGAGACATCTACCCTAGCCAGTTGTAGGTGGAATCATACAGGTTTCATGTAAGTGTTGCATGATTGAAAATTCAATAATTTGTGAGGTCTTGATGGCAAGACAAATTATTAAAGATAGTGCAGTTGAAAGACATTGCTAAGGAAAGAGTTAGACCCCAAGTTGAGGAGGTCATCAAATAGTTTCTTGGATAGCTGAATATGAGATGCCATGATATGAGGAGTTGTTGGGTTGATCCATTAATATGCTGGACATGAGGTTTCCATTGTTTGATATCACTCATTGCTGGGCGTAGTTTCCTCCATTGTTGGGTGTGAATAATACACTTGGTTGGGAGACAAGTACCTTGCTAGGCATGAGGATTTAGGGTAGAATTCAAGTGTTTGGACACTCATTGCTGGCCGATATCTTTCCCTATGGATGACGTGAGGATTGGTAGAAGTTGAGCAGATTGGGAGCAAGACGTTAGGTTTGAAGGACAACACAAAGGTAGACACCATCCATAGTGAGTTGCTGATGTGAAACATTGCATTATGGACCAATTTCAGACTTGAACATGAGTGATATCAGCTGTTATGGATTCTGAGTTCTTCATTTCTATAATTCAATATGAAAACTTGTTATGAAAGAATTAAACAAATCAGATAAATGATAACATTCAAAAACCCTTCATATGTCGTGTACTCCAACTATTTGATGAAATGTGTGGACATCAAACTCCATGAAAATCAAAATTTTGGCTTAGAAAATTGGTTAGGGTTATTTCAATGGATCACAAAGCATTACTTAGTGAGCATACCAACAATTCTAAGAAGGGTGAGAAGATGCTTGCTTAAGTAGAACTATAGGAGTTCATGTTAGAGATAACAGTGAGGCTATGGAAGCATTATGTACAACAAACCAATTGTTGAGTATATGGTCAAGGAAATCACCTTCCTATGTACTAGATGTGTTTTCAAAGGTGTGGTTATTCCACATTATGGTACTTCCCTCATGGTCTGAAAACAAAGGTAACTTTCACTCCATAAGAAGCCTTGTCAAATAGATTAACATAAAGCAAAATAATATTTTTACTCAATAAAATATTGTTCCCAACCAATGAGAATCTTTTGTAATAGGTCAAATAGGTAACTTGTAAAATAAGTTATATTTGGTTATAAATTGACATAATAAGTACCCTGTGGGGTTAAGGTTGTACTCTAACCCTAGGATTGTTTATGAGATGCTATATTTAGAAAGATAATGAAAAGATGTTGTACTTGGTTTTGTTATCATTTTAATTTGTCCTTTTCAAGACAACTCAAACCATAACAATATATACAATAGAAGAATTCTTCAAATTATAAGGGAAGATCCCTAAGACCTAAAACTATAAATAAAATTTAAATGTATGTTAACTATATAGGATTGCATTGGAGGTTTTGCATAAATGTAATTTGCTAATTGACTATGTTTTTGCCCCAAATCCAAGCACCAAACTATCAACAATCAACACTTACAACGAGATTTTCATTTTTAAAGGAGGGTAAACTAATTCATGCACAAACAAAGACAACTTTATATTGGCTAAACCAAAGACTAATATTTGGTTGAAAACAACGACTTGAAGAAATATCACAAATGAATATTGACTACTAGCTAAATCAGAGACTAGTAAATCTACATCAAGTAGAAAAGAATTAGACAAGTGGACACCACACAATTTCATAAAAGAAACAACTAAGCTACATACAAAGCTTACGATTTAGAAAGATGAGTTACACCAATACTAAGCTCAAGTAAATATAATCTTTCGTTAATTTAAATCATGAAATTACAAACATGCAGTCACGGTTACAATAACTTCAGTTGAATATTGGCTTCTATAGCATAAGCGTGACTTCCATCAATTCTCATTAAGACTCACAAAAATACAATAACTTCACTAACAATTTCTGCAGCATAGACTCAACATCCAATATCATTACAAATTATGTCCTCAAGGCACTTATTTATAGGCTCTCAATAGGCAACTTTTAGGGAATAAAATAATGATAAAATATTCCCAAAAAGTGCCAATTGAAAGCAACCCTATCCATATTTGCAAAAAAGAGGAAATTAAATACCTTTTAAAACAAATACTTAAATTAAACCCTAATTATAGGCTCATTTCTATCCTTTTAAAAAATAGAAACTTTTACAATTTAAGTCATCTTTGAAAATCTAAAATAGCTGACTTGCAAATTTGGCCACATCTTGTAGACTTCGCGAACATTTTCCTGTAGCCAATGAAAATTGTCTAAAAATCTTAAATTGACAAACACTCCTTGCCAAGTTTGATGCTCTAAAAGTGAGCACTTCAACCTCGGCAACTTTGATTGAATCTTCCATCTTGATGGCACATTGATAATCTTGTCCAAATGGGTGCCTTTACTTTTAAACTTTCTTGACATGATTGAAAACCTAACTTTTGGTGCACTACAGGTTGAAAATGAAACCCTTGAAGCCAGGCCAGCAAAATTCAGATCTGAAAACATATGAAATCTCTTTTGGAATGATATAGTCTTGCTGAACACACTACGGCAACTTTGGAAAACTTGATGACAGCCTTGAAATACTGCAGTTGTTCCTGAAACCCTTCATGTTGGTGCTGGAGAACTCCTCAGAAGACCTGCAACACCATGAACGAACAACCTTGTTTGTGCTGTAAACATCAGCATCGAATTGCTTTATGAATGAGCTGTTTTTATGTATAAATTTGGATTCTTTCTTCTCCTTTGCATGCCTAAGACTGATTTTTTCTTTTGGCAGATTGAATGATCATAGAGGAATTCACATAATGTTTTGCCAGCTATTTGATATACTAAGTGGAATTTTAATGTGGCAATGTCACCTCTAAGTTGCACCTTGATCATACTTCTTCCCTTTGGTGTTTGGGTGGGTTTTATTGATGAGTTTTCCCTCCTTGTTTGTTAGGTGCACATTACCTAAAGTCTTGTCACTTATTAATGAACTTGGTGGAACTTTTGCAGGCAGAAGCCACCAATGAGTGTGGCAATTTTATCTCTTTTTCCATTCACCAGCCAAGCACAATTTCATATCCCTCAAAAGACTACATACTTTGCGATTAATCACCTAGCGGCCGAGTACTCTCCCATTTTTTGCTTGGGTGAGTACTCTCTGCTTTTACTCTCGACTCAAGATGCAAAAAGAAATCACCATTTTTTTTTCAGAAAACTCGTGGAAAACCCTCAGAGTACTCATGGAAAACCCTGGAGGCTGGAACAAATGAAACACGCTTTTCATGCGCTTGTTTTCGCACGATTTCGACGCGTTTTTGGCGAATTTTGGATGTGTGTATGACGCAACTTGGTGCTTATAAAACCCCCCGTTTAGTGGGCCTTACAAACACTACATCCTTTGACATGATTTGGATTGGTTTTTTGGTGCAATTTGAACTAGTTTTACTACTTATGCTGCAGTGTTACTGGTAACACATTATCAATATACACAAACTTGTCGACTGATATTACACATTATCATACACAGTTGACAGGTTTGTGTATATTGATAATGTGTAAATTTTTAAACATTAAATAGTTTAATGAACATTATCATAATGAATAGTTTAAGTTTGTATATAGTTATACACAAATTTAATGATATTACCGTATTACTGATATGCATACTTAATAGACTAATAGTTAAATGGTTAAACTTAATATTGATATGCATACATGATTGATGATAATATGATATCATGATACACTGATAAGTGAAACAAGAAAATGTGCGATTGTATGTGTATAGATATGTTTGTGTGCGTATATGCATGCAAACTTGGCATCCCACGTTTGTTTATAGATATGTATGTGTGCATAATGCAGTGTGTATAGGTATGTTGTAATTGAATTTTGCAAAAAAAAAGTGTTTTTATAATAAATTTTACTACTTTTTAAGTTGCCGAGAATTTGCCGAGTCAAAAATTTTGGGCTTGCCAAGTACTCTCCGAGCCCAAGTATGTAAACTATGGATTGTATAACCACCAAGAAAGTGTGCGCTTCCTTTTTACTGCTTTGTACAGGGTATTGACTAGTTTTGTCAATATTTGGTCATTTTTTGTGTTTTAAAGAGCTGATATCTAAGCGCAAACCACTTAGAGGATTGCCCAACCTTGGCATGATTAAGACTTAGCACTGCCACTCCGAAAATGCACCAATGTTCTTTGATTTTCAAGTGTTTCTAATATGGTGTGAATCACTAGGGAATTTGCAATCCTTTTTTAACATTTTCATGCTCACTCTGCCACTTTCAAAAGGCACCACACTCACATCATTCTAACACTTGCTCCTTGGGTGGAGTTTCATCAGCTCTTTGCCATTTTTTTATTTTATCTCTTATTCAATGATGACTGTAAATGCTCCTTATGGCCTCCTGCCCTGCTTGCTGTTCTGACATACCACTGATCTTTTCCTTCATTCGCAAAGATAAGATTTTGCAACTGACTGAAAAGACCACAGTAATCTCGGCATTGACACAAATTTCAGGATTACCTGACAAGAGATTGACAAAAGGGTGGACTGAAAACAGAGTTTCATAGGGGTACCAACAGGTCTGGGCTCTCATGGCAGAGATATTTGGAGTAATTCCTTATGGAGTACCATTTGCTGCTCCCCTACCTCATGGGTATTCTTCTATATTAAAGTATATTGATATTAGGGTGTTCTATTACACACTATGATTCTTGTGTTGTGTGATTTAATTCTATTTGGCTATATTTTGGAGAAAAAAAAAAAGATGTTTAAAAAAAAGTAGACCAAGCCCATTTAATATATTTAATAAAATACACTTAGCCCATATGTCTCACTAAAATATTCAAATGAATAAGATGTTGGTTATTCCTTATTCTTTTGCAACCAGGTGTTATGCGTGAGCACTAGTTCTTAAATCTTCTAGCTGTAAGTTTTTAATTGCCCTATGTAGCAAGTTCTTGAGTCCCCTGTGTATCCTTACGAACATTAATCAATGAATCTGATATCGTCTCATTTTCTCATCCCCCTCTCAGAGTCTTAGAAATGGATACACATATTTGCACTCTTACCACTCTGAAGGAAATTAGAAAGTGAAACTCTGCAAGTTTAACTACATTGGTTTCTAATATGTTGCTTTTGTGTTGCCCATATCATAAAATTCCTATTATTACTTTCACATGACTGATATCTATTTATTTAAAAACATTACAGTTCAACAAAAACTACAATATGCAATAAATTAGTACCGTTTCTGCTGGTTCTGCAAGAACATTGATAAAGAATTTCGCCTGCAAGAACATAGAGATATATAAATGTTAAGTGAAGTGAATATGAAAAAAACAAACTGATCCTTTGTTTGAAAAATGCTTTGATAAAATGCACACCTGCTTTGTGTTGCTTCCAGACATGAGGAGATCAGTTGTTACCATACCAGGCTGCAACCTCAAAAATCAGAGGACTTTCCTTGGCCAATTGCATAGGACATTAGAAAATATAGAATTCTATCACTATCATTCTATAGAAACTTACAGAATATTCAGGAATTCAAAATATTTAGAAAAAGGCACCATACCGACAAGTTATGCACCATAACCTTCTTAATCTCTTGCATTCGCAACTCAGCCTGAAATCAAGCCATATAACAATATCAGTGTAACAAATTATATAATCATCCAGCACCTTCATTTCTACTTACAAATCTTTTCCAGATGCATTGAATACCAAAATGTCTTGCCCAGGAACTATCAGAAACTATAGGGTATTTGAGACAGCGTGTTTATGCCCATAATACAAAAAACAAAAAAGAAACAACAATTCAAAAGTTGGACGCTACTAGAATATGAGTGTAGACTACAGCAAAAGTCTATTGTCTAGCAGGCTAAGAATTGCTTGGATCTGGCAGAAATAGTTTGTTTTTGGACTTCTATCCTTTAGTTGTTATGAAAACATGCCAGGGCTCCATGCAAGATATTCAGGAAATATAGTTCACCTTTGAACTGAAAGGTCTCTCTTGAGGTTTGTCTGGAAGACAACATGGATTATGGGCAGTGTGTGTGAGGTTTACCATATCCCTGATGTTTTCTTACTGTTCGAGACTTATGCAACTATAAATCAAATGCTCTGATAGAAGAGCTTTGCCACTAAAGGCTATCAGTTTGGGTCAATATCCTTTATAAGCCTTTTTCTTTGGTTTATGCATTTTTCTGAATTTGAACTAGGTTTTATTGTAGTTAGGTACCCATAATTTTTCTAGTTCATCTGGAGCTAGTGTTAATCAGAGTTCCAGTCCGTGAGTCCTGGGGAGTATGCAGGTCACTGATTTGTCCCATCTGAGCCTTTGGAGCATGGAATCTGAAAACATGATTTTGATTACATTGCCCAAGAGAATGCCTGCATTGCCAATGCCACAGCCAAGAAAAGAGGCTTTAAAGGGCTTACTGCAGGAGATCTTGCTTTTATTGTTCACAACCCTTTGTTTGCTCAGATCTAAAGTAAACAGCTATCAACATGTTTTCAATCCAAGGATTCAAGTGGGGCTCTGTGAACAAGAGCTGAAGCACATAGCAATGCATTGACAGCAACAATAAGAGACAGCCCAGCTTTACATTGACTTAAAGCTTCTTGTTTCAAAGTACAAAAAGACATGAAGAGAATCTACCTAGTAACTCCATATCTTCCAAGTCTAAAACTGTAATGACCCCTAACTAAAATATTCATCTAAATTGCTTGGATCTGGAATAATGCAACGAAAATCAAGCAAAACATTCATACAAATTACTTGGATCTGAAATACCAACATAAAATAAAAAAATCTGCACATATAAATTGTCTAGAATAGAGTATTTTATTCAAATAATTAATTCAATAATTACAAGATTTGTTGCTTCAATTGTTTGCCGATAACAGAGATTACAATGATCACAAATATATTCAAAAAAATATTCTAAATGCCAAAATCCTCTAAGCTTGAAATGCAGATGTAACCTCCATGTGAAGTTTCCCTTAGGAATCCAAAAAGGTTTTATCCTCTAAACTTGAAGAAACCAATGGAGTTTTGTACATTGATCTCCACAACCTAAGGGTTTTTGTCCTCAAATCCAACGAGTGAACATAGGTGCTTGACTCTGCAATTTTGGGTTTATTGAGATGATGTTCAAATTTATCCGAACTGATGAAGTTGTCCACCTTATATAGAGGTTGTCTAGCATGGGCCCAAAGTTTCCCACCATTTTATCACATTCAGATTTGAGACCATTTATGGCATTCTTGGTCGACTATGGTGGTGGGTGAAGTCCTTTATTTGAACACCAAGGTTTTGTGAAAGTGCATGCTTGAGTGTGTGGATTTGGGGAAATGTATGCTTGAAGGGCAAGCAAAGAATTCACCCACAGTCAATGCTTAAGGTTTAGGGAAAGGGATTCTAGGCTATCAAGATGCAAGATGGTGGGGGTTTGGGGATTCATATGCCAATAGGAGCAATAAGGTGGAGGTTTGGGGATTTGAGGGTTGGGATACCTGTTGGTGCGGATTTTGTGACCTCAACCAACATTAGAATAAAATACCCAATGAAATATCCTACTCTCTCTTGAACAAAGTTTCCAATGTGCTAAAATAAGTGATCACAAAGTAGACTCCAAGGTTCCTTGTGCATATAGGATAGTCTCAGTTGGTTTTGCTATGTTTTGCTGGTATTGCAAGGGGGACTTACGCTCAATTTATTGGTTCAATCCTTCTTCCTTTAAGACTTTAGCAACAACTTTTCAACACTTTGGAATACGGATACCATTGTCTATAATTGCTGAGATCTTACTATTGTCAACTTTGAAAATAAAATAGAAAAGGATAAGGGCTTTAGAGGGTAGGCTAATTCCAAACTATTCCTAGGAACTCAATAGACAAGTGTTGAACAGCGAAATTAAAACCTATCTTTGTTTTGCCAAGTACAACAACTAGACAAAGATGGTGCAATCTTCAAAGGGATTCACAAATGATATCCTATTACTCAAGGCCATCTTCAATTTGAACAATGAACATAAGTAATAGAGTTTAAGTTTAGCAATTTGAAAGTTCAGACTAACCTTACACATCAAATTGAAAATCATTCAATTTAAAAAAGGTATGAACAAACTTCACCATTACCAACACTATCAATCCTTCATTCATTTAAAATTGCAGAAAACAAATCTATTCTATTAAGGAAATATGAAACCATGATGACTTTCAAACTAACAAATGCTCATCAATGAGTCTAATTATTATTTTGATAGCGCTCTAGCAACAATTTCACAAGTCTCCCGAAATGAGAAGGGTTTATATAGGCACCCCAATTACAAAGCAATGGCCCCAATTGATCTGAGATCAACGACCAAGATTATCCCCAGAAACCCTAACTAAGAGTTCACTTAGAAAAGCATAACTAACTTATGTGACACATGGCGCAAGGAAGAAGAGCCACTTGGAGCATGGAAGACACTGACACCTTGCAAGCTAATCAAGCAAGCTAGATTCCAAAACGCAATTCCCCTTGGCTTGTTCTTTGGTTGTGAATGCAATGAACCTTGCCATTACTAAATTGAGTTCCTCCATTGATATGCTCGGTAAGGTATCCAATTGCACTCCCATTACATTCAAGGCTTCAATGCATTGAGCAAAAGTGTCCTCCCACTTACCCTCTTGCCTCTAAAAGTTGTTCATATAGATCAAGAGAGATAACATATCATCTAGCTGATTTTCATTAATAGCCATCTCTTTGAAATAAACACTTTTCACATTTTCCTATAAATCTTCCAAGTTCAAACCATTTGTATCATTGGCCTCCTATCCTGTCAATCCTTCAAGCGATGTGAGGATCCTGAGCTATATCTTTCCAAGAGAGTTTTGCATACCAGCACATTCCTCTTTCATCTTATCATATATTTTCCTTTTTGCTAGCAAGGAATAGTACCATCTATTGAAGTCATAAGAAGCTTGTAGAAACCCTAGTTTCCCCTTTTTCTGTCTCTGATTATTTTTTGAAGGTTTTCTGACGTTTTAGGTTTTTGTGTTGTTTTTGACGTTTGCATAAATAAAGATGAAGGCGATTTTGCACATGAATGATGTAAATTCTAAACAAAATCATATAGCTCTGGAAATAGCCAAATCTATTGCAAATACTGAATCTTATTCATTAAATAATCTTCTGGAGACGATTATAGTATAACCCAGTTACATGCAAAGCAAAAGGCAAATAAATATTGAAACCTGGTTTTAGATGCAGCATTAAATGAAGGGTACGGCTGATGTAATCAATGACTTCCTCCTTTTTTTCTGGTGCTCTGAATAAGATCTCCAAGTCTAGGCGCCTCCAGGGATGATAAGAGATGACCCTCAGGTTAGGCGTTACCTCCAGTACAAAGGACGGCTCCCTCTTCAATGGTACGGCCAGAAATCAGAATAGTACGGCCTGGTAAAGGTACGGCCCAGGCAGAAACAGCATTTAATAAATATATGCCTCTTTCACAATCCTCCAAATCTCCAGAACATGTACGCCTTGATGAATAGCTAGCTTTTCTGAATAAAACCCTGGCAAGACCCTCTGAGTCCAACTTTAGGAAACTTGAAGTTGTACGGCTGTGAACAAATGGTACGGCTGCAGCAGCAGCATTTAATGAAATGTACGGCTCCTCTGGTTCCTCTGGAAAATGTTAAATACGGGCGCCTCACTACTGCAAACTCTTATGGATCAATAACTATGCTGAAACTCTGTAAAACTAATATTCTCTGAAGCTCAATGGATTCCTCCTGAATGAAGAAATCTCTCAACTGCAATAAATCAGATGTTATTTCACATCCTCTGAACTGCTTCGATGGAGATGGCTCGTTCTCCGACGAATTTCGAACTCAAACCCTAAGGTCTTCGTCCTCTGGCAAAGACTGGCAAATTTTCAATTCATCAAATGTCATAATGGCACAAAACCCAAGGCAAATCCACACTTATGCTGAAAAGTGCGATTTCCTTAAAGATAGGGTTTTATTAAAATATTGACTTTTAATTCTTTTATTATTTTCAATAGTCTCCGTCAAATATTTTAATATTAATTTAAATGTCCATTTTGGCCCCTTCAATGATGGCGCACCCCTCAGTAAGAAATCACTTAAGTTATAATTTTAAATTATAACTTTATATTATAATCATTAATTAATTAATATTTAATCAATGTAATTAAATATTAATATTTCTCCCGTTACTTATCCGTTTCCTGTTCGCCTCAAGACTAACTCGGCGATTCGACGCCAAAGCCACAAAAAGTAGGGGTCCCACTGCCGCCAGGAACTCTAAAAATAGCAATTCTGCAAAAGGTCTCTGATCGAGCCCAAACGAAAGCCAATTGATCAAAACTGCCAATCTGACGCTGAGCCAAGCTCCGAAACGACCCTCTAACCACTCTGTCAGCCTACGAGGGTCTCCTGATAGGCCAATCTCACGATCACTGATGCTCGCCAAAAAAAATGGGGACATGACAAAGCTCCATCATCAATAACATCTTCTTGAACCAACACTTGCACAGATATTTCCTTTAATGCCTTTAGGCAAGGTATCACCTTGTCTTCTACATTTTGGAAATCCTCCCAATTCTCTTCCATCTGGAAAATTTCAATTACAAGCATAATTGATTTATCATAAGTTCGAACACACCTCTCCAAGAATTGCTCCACTTGCTTTGAGGTGTTTTTGACCCATCTTCTGGTTGCTTGACTTGCAACTCTCATTGCTTCAAGGCTGTCAACAGATTCTTGAGAAAGGGAAGACGATGGAATGAAAGCTTCATTCTCTTGCCTTACTGGGGCTGTCATTTGTTGGATAAATTCTATTAGTCTCAAATTCTCCACTTCTAATCTTTCTTTCTTCTCCTCTGTTTTGTCAAATTTTTCTTTAATAGCCCTTGAGGTATTAGCTAACTCATGAAAGTCCTGTCCTATAGTGGTTGGTCCAATGTCAAGTGTTGTAACTTCATAATCCATAGGGGTAATTTTGTCCCTAGGCTTATCAAATTTTGGAACTGCTACCTATAAGATCCTAGATCCTGTACCACCTCTAGTGATTTGAGAATACTTCTTAGGTTTCTTTGGTATTTTAGCTTTACCAATCCTTTCCAAGAAGTCTTGCATACTTTCGATTGGCTAAACTTGATTCGCTGTCTTAGGCTTCTTCATTAGGCTTTCGGTCAACCAATCTGGTACAATAGATAATTCCATCCCATCCTCTAGCTAAATACCATCATTTATCCCCTTTAAGGAAGAAATCATCTCTTCACCCAATTCTTCATTGGCTTCTAAGATCTCAGTATCTCCTATGTCTTCAATCATAAGTGTGCCATCTCCCTCCATATAATTTGTGAAGGTTTGTTCCTGGTGAAGGTTTGTTCCTGAAGAGGTTCCAACTATTTTAGACTTTGAAGTTCAGCACCTTGTTCATGATCTAATTCACATTCAACAATAGATGCTTCTTCCATTACCCTGATGGATGGCGTGCTTGAAGATGATGGAGATGCATTAACCTTTTGCTTCTTGAGCCTCGACTCTTCACTTGCAATTTCTTTCACTTTTGTTTGAGGATCTTCAATCATTACTTTCCTTTTGCTTGAACTTGGAAGTTCACTTAGACCTTCCTTTCCTCTGCTAAATTCAGTTGCTTCACCCTGACTAGAGAGAACTCCTACACTGCTTAATTTGGCGTAGGTAAGAGAGATACCTTCCTTTCTCAATCTGCTAATTTGGTGATCTACCCACTCCCTGGAACTAGCTATGATATCTTTCATTAACACATTTAAGTCTGCTAACTCAAGCTGTGTCCAATTTGGCAATAAGATGGGCTTATTCTTCTCTTGTTCAAACTAGGGATGCACATACTCTCCGTTGTCTTTCATTTGGTCTGGAATAGGGAACAAGTCACACCTCTTCACAAGATCTACTGGAATTCTAGACCAAATCTTCTTTCTTACTCCATACTCATCTACTAAGTTGGACCAATAGTCTTTTATTTGCATTACATGAAGTGACTTCTTTCCATAAACTCTCAAATACAGATCAAAATCTGACCTTGGTTTGTACATGCCCAATTTATAAACTGCAATTCTCATTTGGTTGTCTTGGTTGCTTGTAGCAAAGTATAGACTTCCAACATCTTCCCTATTACAATAGGAAAATGCACTCCTTGCTTATGTTCTTTCTTTTGGATGGAATCCAAGTGAACCAACTGTCTTGTAACCTCAAGCATGACCACCATATCTATGGGGTACAGTGGGAGTTTGTATGGAGCTTCTGCAAATCCGTGGATCCTCAAGTATGTGAAGGTTGGAAATTGAATGAACCATGATCCAAACTTTTCTAATAATGCCATGGCCTCTTTGGATAACCTCTTATGGATTCCCCCTTGAAGTAGCCGAGTGATGTACATGAGAAATGCATCATTAGTTATCTTGTAATTGTCTTTATGATGTAGCTACAGCTGAGGGTAACAATCATATACCTTCAATTGGTTACTCTGAGGCCCTACTTCTCCTTTATAGATTAATCCTCTATATTTTGTGAACTGGGCTAGGATGTACACTATGTAAGAACTCATGTAGAAGGTCTTTGTTTTCTCTAGATTTCTCAACTGGATGTCAATATTATCATTTGTCAATTTAGCCCAATTTATCATTTCCATTCCTAATACAACTTCTTCCACATATGGGAACATCCAAACCTCAAAAAATGCCCCTTGAGGAGTATCCATAACTCTGTTCAGCATATGGATCATATTGCTATATTCTTCTTTGAAATCAGTGCAAATCAACCTCTTGGGTAACTTGGAGCGATGTTTCTTTGGTTCCTTGACCCAATTAGTGTTGACTATATCCATATAGGCCTCCTTTGCTTGATCAAACATTGCTTGTGATTCCTCTTGAGTTCTACTCAACATCTTGTGGCAATGAGGAATGGCAACCACTTCCCTAACTGAGTCTTCAGTGAAATAAGCCAAAGTTATCCCATTAGGTGCCTTGATGGATTGTGCTTGTGGATCATACCTTCTGGCACATTCAACCATCAATTCACTACATTCAACTGCATGTGGAAAACCTGCTGCTTGATGAAGTCCACATTTTATCATGTTTGCTGCCATGGGCATAGGCATTTCATTTTGGGTGCCAAACATTCTTCTCTTGTGTTGGATTACATTGAATTGCTCAAAGTTGGTATCTCCAACTTTCCTCCACTTAAATGATAGTTGGGATTCTAGATAAAATCCTTTGAGAACCTCCTTGACTTGATTCTTCCTAACTCCTCCCACATTCTTTGATGTAGACATGGCACTTCTATGAAGCTTGAAATTAGAAAGCACACATAAATTATAAAGAAGGTGTCATGCTTAAATTTAAATTAGAAAGCATGCATAAATTGGCGCTAGGAGGGCCAACATCCATAGGTTGTCAAACTTTTCATGGTGTCCAAATGTTGTGACCTAATCACACATCACCCCATTGCAAATGGGGACTCCCCTTTGGTCTTGTCTAGTGTCTTAGTGTTAGAGTTGGTTCTAGCGTTAGCTTCAGTTTCTCTGAGTCTCTTTCGAGGCAGATGTGGGTCGGCAAGTCTGAAGTCTGGGTTGGAGTCGAAATTTGTCAAAATTTGGGATAGCTGAGTAGGTCAAGTCAGTGCTCGAAGGGTCAAATGAAGTTTTTGATGCCACAGGGGCATTCAGAAGGGCTATTGGAGTAAAAATGACTGTTCTCTGGGTGATTTTGGACAACCTGCTTTTCCAAGAAAATGTGTTCTTTTTGCTTTTTTGCTTTTTCGGAAAGTTTCATTTTTGGCATTTTGGGACCAATCAGGGACTTACTAAATTTAGAAATTTTTCTTTTTTCCTTTTTTTTTCTATTTTTAGAAAGTGTCAGGGTTAGGGTTTCGAAAGTGTCAAGGCAAGAGAATGCTAAGTTGAAGAAAACCTATAAAGTCCGTCCCAAACAAGAAGAAATCTTCCTCAAGCCTTGAAGTTCGCCCATGATGAAAATTCAGTTGAATTCTTGAGAAATCCAGTTAAAAAAGGAAATCCAATTGGAAGCAAATCAAGATGAAATCCAATCCAGTTGAGAGGAAAATCCACTTGAAATAAAATCCATCAAAGAGGAAATCCACTAAAGGTCACATGAAATCCAGTTGAAGTTCGCCCACCTCCAAGAGTAAAAAATCCAATTTAATGAAGTAAAAATTCTAGTTGGGAAAATATGTCTAAGTCAAGAGAAATCCAATTTGAAGCGGATGAAATTCTCTAAGGAAAATGAGTAAAATCCAATTGAAACCTCAAGAAATCCATGTTGAAGTTTTCAAGAAATCCAAAGATACACCTAAGGTAAGAAATTCATTTGAAATGATAGGATTGGGGGGCATATTTCCCAAGTGGAGGTTCATAAAATTGCCTAAGGCATGAAGTTTACTTGGGAGAGGGATAAAGAATCGAGTTCAAAATCCAAAAATTCCACATAGGGGTTGACTTTCCTAAGTTCATATCTCTAGCAAGTTAAAACAAAGCTAACTCAAGTTTTTTTTGGAAACTTCACAAGCAAGCCAAAGGAAGAGAAAAACAAGGAATGTGCCCAAGAAGAAATTAGAAAGAGGGAGCTTAAGGATAGACTTTCTTCCTTTTTTTCTAAATAGAGCATCCAATCATGAGATAGGCCGAATTCCTTAAATAAGGAGGGAGTTTGCTTATAAAGAGAAGCGCTTTAAGTCTCCTTTCCATTCAACACAAGTCTAAAATTCTTCTCAAGAAGCTACAACAAAGTCATGAGAAATTACAAGCAAGTTCATAGGCGCCTCTCTTAATTTTGCAACTTTATCAAGTCACAGAATATTCATGAGTTGCAAAGTTAATCAATACGAGTTTACAAGCAGAAGAAGTGAAATACATTCACAAATTGCAGGTTTTAGTCAAGAAATTCAGGCTTCCATAAGTTCACAAGCTGCGAATTTGGAGAGTATTGAAAGGAGAAATAAGGATTTAAATCTTAAGTTTGCAGACCTGTAGATAAATTCTAGCTTCAGACCTGCAAATTCCAGTCAAAAAATTAAATTTCTTTGAATATTCTTGAAGGGACAAGAGTTGGTAATGAGAATTTATTTTTTCTGTTTGCATTTATTGAAAGATAAATACTAATTTTTTAGTTTCTAATCAATCCTTGCAGTCAAGTTGAAGTTCTCGAATTCTAAATCAGTTTATTTCACCATTAATGCACTCACCTTGCCTTAGGGTTTTAAGCATAACACCTTTATAATTTATGCATGCTTTCTAATTTCAAGCTTCATACAGGTGCCATGTCTACATCAAAGAATGTGGGAGGAGGAGTTAGGAAGAATCAAGTCAAGGAGGTTCTCAAAAGGTTTTATCTAAAATCCCAACTATCATCTAAGTGGAGGAAAGTTTGAGATACCAACTTTGAGCAATTCAATATAATCCAATACAAGAGAAGAATGTTTGGCACCCAAAAAGAAATGCCTAAGCCCATAGCAGCAAACATGATCAAATGTGGACTTCATCAAGCAGCAAGTTTTCCACCTGTGGTTCAATGTAGTGAATTGATGGTTGAATGTGCCAGAAGGTATGATCCACAAGCACAATCCATCAAGGCACCTAATGGGATAACTTTGGCTTATTTCACCGAAGACTTAGTTAGGGAAGTGTTTGGCATTCCTCGTTGCCACAAGATGTTGAGCAGAACTCAAGAGGAATCACAAGCAATGTTTGATCAAGCGAAGGAGGCCTGTATGGATATAGTCAACACTAATTGGGTCAAGAACCAAAGAAACATCGCTCCAAGTTACCCAAGCAGTTGATTTGCACTGATTTCAAAGAAGAATATAGTGATATGATCCATATGTTGAACAGAGTTATGGGTACTCCTCAAGGGGCATTCTTTGAGGTTTGGATGTTCCCATATGTGGAAGAAGTTGTATTAGGAACGAAAATGATAAACTGGGCTAAACTGATAAGTGATAATATTGACATCCAGCTAAGAATCTAAAGAAAACAAAGACCTTCTACATGAGTTCTTACGTAGTGTACATCCTAGCCTGGTTCACAAAGTATAGAGGATTAATTTGTAAAGGAGAAGTAGGGCCTCAAAGTAACCAATTGAAGATATATGATTGTTAACCTCAGCTGCAGCTGCATCATAAAGACAATTACAAGATAACTAATGATGCATTTCTCATGTACATCACTCGGCTACTTCAAGGGAGAATCCATAAGAGGTTATCCAAAGAGGCCATGGCATTACTAGAAAAGTTTGGATCATGGTTCATTCAATTTCCAACCTTCACATACTTGAGGATCCATGGATTTGCAAAAGCTCCATACAAACTCCCACGGTACCCCACAAATAAGGTGGTCACGCTTGAGGTTACAAGACGGTTCACTTGGATTCCATCCAGAAGAAAGAACATAAGCAAGGAGTGCATTTTCCTATTGTAATAGGGAAGATGTTGGAAGTTTTTCGTTCGCTACAAGCAGCCAAGACAGACAAATGAGAATTGCAGTTTTATAAATTAGGCATGTACAAACCAAGGTCAGATTTTGATCTGTACTTGAGAGTTTATGGAAAGAAGTCACTTCATGTAATGCAAATAGAAGACTATTGGTCCAACTTAGTAGATGAGTATGGAGTAAGAAAGAAGATGTGGTCTAGAATTCCAGTAGATCTTGTGAAGAGGTGTGACTTGTTCCCCATTCCAGACCAAGTGAAAGACAACGGAGAGTATGTGCATCCCCAGTTTGAACAAGAGAAGAATAAGCCCATCTTATTTCCAAATTGGACACAGCCTAAGTTAGCAAACTTGAATGTGTTAATGAAGGATTGACAGGACAGGAGGCCAATGATGCAAAACTCTCTTTCCTAGATACACATAAGTAGTTATAATGCACCAGATAACATCTCAATCTTAATGAAAAAATGAAGAAATCCTTTACCATAGTATAAGCATATTGATAATGCATTACACTCATATTCAAAGAGGTGACAATGTATGAAGAATCATTTTTTTAAACAAAGACTATATATATTTAGAAAAGGAAAGAGTTACGAGATTATCCCTGTCTAGCTCCCTAGACATTCCAATGGGCATGGAGGTGACAGATCTAGTTTCATGCTTACCTGTATTGCTTGATAAGACAAAGAAGTTTGTGCAAAAGACAATAGAAAACAGAGCTACAAACAGGAAACAGATCTGCATTTTTGGTCTATAAAAAAAATCACTGAAGAGAGAACATCAAGATAAACTAATGTATGAAGATCTTATTAGAACCTTGAGGATACAGATTGAATTACAGCTATTAATGAGGATCACAAAAAAAAAACAAAGACAATTATCACCATTATTCACCTGTGTATTTTTTATTTTCGCCCTAACTGCCTTGAAATCACACCAAAAAATTTAACCCATACTCTCAATTTGTTGTGCAATGCAACTGCAACCTATGCCCTGAAAATTTACACCTACACCATTTTCAATCTTTCTTGAAATCAGCTAGGACAAAATATTGTTGTTTTTATGTCATTGGACAAGTTATAATCCTATTGGCATTTTGACAAGTTTTTCTAGTATGAATCATGTTGAGTTTTTAAAAAGCTCATAAGCAAGTTTTTTTGTGAGTAACTTGCGGCCGATCTTGGCTCATGATTACTCCCAAGTTCAAGGAGTAATCTCAATGATCTACAACTATGGTTGATGCTACACTTATGTTGCAAAAATTGTTGTTCAAGTTGATTCAAGTGTGTTTGCATTTCCTTAGATTAAATTGAAACTAAGTAGCTTTGTCAGAACTTGTATTGATGTCATTCATTCATCAAGTGGTAGCTTTATATGCAACTTGACATATTATTTCTTGGAAACATGTGTTTGTTCTTTGTTCAAATCATTATTCCTTCATTTTTTTTTAAAAATGAATAGCTGGTCTTTGTTTTACCCAACTAGAAAGAGTTGTTTGTGTGTGTTTAGATTAGCCATTCCATCCTTCAATATCTGAAAATCCCATTTGCAAGACACGACTATGAATAGTCTGGTGCATGTATCCAAGACAAAAACATAGGCACTGTTATTATTTCTTTCATGCAAAATCCCTCTCAAAGAATATTGTAAAGTGTAACTATCTGTAAATCTTGTCTATAGTTTTTAGTCTATTGTCAGTTTATATAATGTCCCCTTTTGAGATATCCCTAAATCTTGCCCTAGAATCACAAGCTTAATGTGGTTAGGGCTGTAACTTATCACTTAAATGCTTCTAACAGGTTAAATCTCAGCTTTAAGCCCTGCAATCATGTTGGATAATATTGGAAATGTAATTCATGTGATCATAACATCATAAATGTCTTATCCGTTTAAATACATAACTATTCCAAGACTATCCAAACTACCAATACCTATAATGCATAGTGGAAGTTTTAATCATAATAGGACTTGGATGAGAAGTAGGATAAGTCCGCCCGAAGCTATCCATCTAAGCCCAAGAGCACGAGCATCCGACCATGACAACCCACCCCTTGGCCCCAAGCAGTAGGAACATCTGAACCAAGACAATTCAACCCTTGAGGTGGGCTACTTAGTGGATACACTTGTATCTGCTTTTCCTATCCATGCTATCTTGTCCATCCTCTTATAATTGTAATTCCTTAAATCCATCCCAACAACCAATCATAGTTTTGGCTTGATAGGAAAGCCTTGAAAGGGGTGTCTATAAACTACTCGACCCATCTAAGCCCAAGAGCATGAGTGTCCGACCAAGACAACCAACCCCTTGGCCCCAAGTGGCAGGAACATCCAAACCAAGACAATTCCACCCTTGAGGTGGGCTTAGCATGGGGGAGCCTGTAGACTGCATCCTCCTAACTTGCTTCCTTCAACCTTACACTTGATTGATCATAATTACTTATAAGGCTCAATAATTATTGCAAGCATCATTATTGTATACTCTACATATATATACATATTTCATATAAATACATATATGATTGCATGCAATAGCATACTACAAGAATAATACATATATAATTGCATACAATAATAAGATATATCATACTACAAGAATAATAAACATAAATAATACATAAATAATAGAATATATATACATGTATAACTGCATACAACAATTAAGAGAAAGCCTATCATAAGAATAATAATAAATATAAATAACCAAACATATAAGAATATAAAATAACTATGATAGACATACAGGATTTGCTGTATTCCTTGATGATCAGATTTTAGAGAATATCCTTTATTAAACGATTTCTTTTTCAGAATCTATTCCTCTTCCTATTCGATCTCTTCTTAAATGACTATGAGCCTCTTTAAATACCTTGTGATCCTAAGAGTTGTTGCACCCCTTCAATCAGTGGTGTCTTTTGAACAGTTATCTTTCCCTATCACTGCCTTTAGGAGTTGTGTCATTTCAAACTGCTATGCTGTTTCAGGAGACTTGCGATCCTTGGTTTCACTTGCCCTTTTTTTTACCAACTATAATCCTGATTGGAGTGAGTCTTGCGATTACCTTAGTAATGGCTACTTGTTTGTTTGGTTAGTATTAGTTACGAATCGATGCCTTAAGCAATTACTTTTGTGAATATTTATTTATCTATAAAACATAGGCATGATCAGATTTGATGATTGTAAATAACATTATAATATTATTTATAATAATATTTAGATTTGCATTTTATATTTTATATATATATAATATATATTTTTGATATTTATTTTATTTGTTAATATTTATATTTTATATTTGGTAATTATAATCATAATATTATTATATTGCTAATATTCCTCTTTTATATATTTTAATATGTATTTTATTTATTTCACATTTCAATGCTTTATATCTCAGTGTTACAATTTTGGGGCATGACAGTTTAGCTTAGGTTTAGGCTAGTTCAGATCTTGGGAAGCTTTCTCCCCAAATTCGTAGAAAGGTTTTACTTCACATACTATTCTGTTTTGCATTGTGTAGTGAAAGACAAACTAAAACACTAACAAGGATCCAAGAGCATTGATCTATAAGGCATTGAGGCTTGAGCAATGTTCTAAAAGTCAACTACATAAAATCCAAAGCCAACTAAGAAATCAAAAACATGTTATCTACAGTTATTTCAATAGGTCTGATTTATATTGTGCACAACTCTAACCTGTAGTGACTTCGTTAGATGCACCAAACTGCGTTTTGTGGCTCCATATGCAACAAACCTGCATATACATAATAAAATGGAAAATATCAGATATGGAAGCAAAGGAAAATAATCTTGAGTATAAACTTCTTAATGAAGATTTTAAAGCAAAAGGAAAGGCTCAAAGGAAAGAGATCCCAAAAAGATATTTTCAGGTAACCACTCATATGGTTGGAAGATGTCATGTCCCCGTTTTAGCTGACACTGTTTGTCGAGGAGTTAGCCTATTATTTCGATCCTCGTAGGCTGACAGGGTGTGCAGAGGATCATCTGGGGCAGTTGCTCAGTGTTTGGTAGCTCCAGTTTTGCAGTTGTGTCAGGTTGGGCCTTCGCAGAATCTTCTAGAGAGCTTTTTCAGGAACTTTCTATTTTTAGAAAGTTAGGTCAGGCGGAAGCGGCTATTTTGGGCAGGGCACCTGGTTCAACCATTCAGCTCAGAGTCGACCCAGTTCAGCAGTTTGATGTTCAGACGGAGGAATAAGGAGTATTTAATGCATTATTAAATATTTAATAATTTGACTTTATATTAAAGTCACTTTATTGAAATATTAAAATATTTAATTAATTTGGCCTGTTATAAAGTATTTATTATACTTTATAATAAAGTATTAATTTTTGACTTAATGAATATTTATTATTCATTAAAATAAGCGCCAATTATTAAATAGATTTCTCCTAAGTCTTAAAAGGACGAATTTAATCATTTTATTAAATGATTATTAAAAAAGAGCATTGGGTCGAATTTTAAAGAAGAGGATATATTTATTCAATGAAAGGCAAATCGAACCATGATGAAATGTTATTCTAATTTGTCTTTTGCTCTGAGCATTGGAGTTTGCAAACCTTAGGGTTTCTGGCAGACGATCATTTCTGGAGAAGAAAAACTCTTCAGAGATTAGGCAGACTGAGGCTGTGCAATACCAACTGAAGCTTGCACTTGGTGATTTCACACAGGGATCACAGACTGGGCTTATTCATTGATTCTGGCAGAGATTTACAGAGTTCCTTTCTTCAGTCAGTAGTGGCGCATCATTTGGGATTGTGGAACAGAGAACTCGCAGTATATTCTTGAGGCCGTACATTATTGGGAGCTGCTGCTAGGCCGTACAGTTTCAGACCAGCAAGGCCGTACTTTTTCATCTGAGGGTACGACTTCTTCTTTGGGGTTTCTAGTTTGTTGCTATTGGGGCGCCTTCACAATTTGAAGCTTAAGGCGTGGTTTCTGGACACTGGAGTTCATCCTCTGGCTTGGGCCGTACACTTCTTTCTACCTTCTAAAGGCTGCAAATAAATCAGGTTCCATTAATAAAAAGTTGTATTTTCTTTCATATGCTCATTCTATTCAATGTAAATGCCCTGGAAACTAAATAATATCAAGCGCCTATCTCTTCCAAGCATTTTCCAAGCATTATTCTTGTCTTTAGATTTATTCTGGATTTTTAGGCAATTATTTAAGAAAATCGCAGCTTCTTGTTTTCATGCAAAAATTCATCAAAACACAAAAAAACCAAAAATTGCAAGAAAACACAAAAATATCAGTTAG
>VDFB02377684.1:0-10582 GCA_007258455.2 Sequoia sempervirens | reverse complement strand
TTATTTATATTTTAAAAATCTCTTATTTTTCAAGATTAGGTTTAGAAAGGAGAAAAAGAAAGCTTTATTAAGGGAAAAGAATTCCTGTGAGAGACAACGGTTCTTGAAAATCTTCTTGAAAGTAATACTCTGCAAAGAAAATAGTTTTAATGGCTGCCAAGTAAATGCTTATTTTTATCAAAAAATTTCAGAAGGTTTAAAATTAGTATGAGCAAGGAGTTAATAAAGTAACAGGAAAAGGAAAGGAGAAGAAGCTCTTTTAGAAATCAATTCCCAGAAGAAACAAAGAGAGAAGATTTGACTGGAGAGAAGCTACAGCTGGAAGCGAAATAACCAGGTTTCTAATTCTTTTTTCCATGAATTTAATTTCCAAATGTTTGAGAAATAATAGTATTGCTAAAAGATTGAATTTCAAGTGTTTGATTGTGTGAAGTTGTTTGCAAAACTGTGAATTTGGTGGGAATTTTCCATTCTTTTGTATACATTTGAAGAATTTGCACATCCTCTCTTTACCAGATTGGTTGGGGTTTCTTTCCTTAATAGATCTTTGTCCATAATCTTATTTCAGACTATTAATTCTTTATACAAATATTCAGAAGTAAGTCTATAAATGTATATATATATATATATATATATAAATACATCTCTTTATATACATATTTTCCTATAGATGAAACTGCCATACACTGTACTCAATGTATTCTAAGTTGGAAACTTAACATGGAAACTCTCTTATTCTCTGAGCTTTGTTTCAAGCTCATCATTGTGCTAAGATTCAACTAAGCTTTGGGTGTTGGTATATATATTCTAGCTAATATTTATAAACTTTAAATTTTTGTAATGTTTGGTCGGACTGTATTTGTTAAGGGTCATGTATGATGTGAGGGGGGCTTCCCAAGCCCGCCCCAAGAAGAAGGGGTTGTGCTATGGAGGGACAACGCCCTCCACAGGCCATGGCCTATGGAGGTGGTGCTGCCCCCTCACAGGCAGTGCCTTCCCCTTGGGGAGAGGCATAAGCCTCCAATAAGCTACAACCTTTATTTCTTCATTCGTTTGACATTTAAAACACTGGAACATTTACACATTATCATTGTTATTACATGGAAAATGTAGCTTTGTGTATATGTATATATATGTATGTAGTATATTTATAAATATATTATGTATATATATATATATACATAATAAACTTATGTACAAATGTAACACCCCATCGTGCGAACCCCAAAGGACAATTAAACAATAATTACAGCACAATTTTTTTTTTTAAAAGTAAACATAACATACATGTAATACACATTAAATCATAACATGAATTTTATTTAAGTAGATTCATTAGCACATACATCCCTTGGGGTACACGAGGAGTCATTACGAGACTGAGATCCACACAATGACAATAAAGAATAAAATCCAAAGATATAATCCATAACAGAGTAACCATTAACAAATGTAACACATACATGAAGATTCATTGATAAGAAACCATATGTGTACATAAATACAATATATACATGATTATCTCAACACATTGAATAACAACTGCCATGGCCAAAATCCACACCAAGTTTAACATTACATTACAGTACAATGTTCTAGAGATACAATGATACAAAAGTGTTTCCAACATAAATGGAAACCATACATAAGATAACATGATACCAATAAATAGATGAAAACTGGCTCCAAGATGGATACAACTCTGGAGTCGCCGCAACTAGCACCAATCTGCACCTCTTGATCCTCGACTGGGGACCCAATGGGGTGCTTAGCACGTTCCACCCTACCATGTGAGTCCGAAGACCCACCCCCCGTGCTAGGAGCTAACAAGAAAGAGACCTCAACCAAGATCATCCAAACACGGAACCACAAGACTCAACAACATACAAAAGTTTCATAAAATGCAAGGATTACAAGAGTTAACATAATAACTTAAAGTCACAAATGCCATCACATAAATCGAAGCAATGACCAATAAACAAGTAACCAAAAGATGATCATGAAATACTTCCAAATTAAACTGAATTAATAAACATAATACAATTCCAAATTGCAATAAAACAATATAATATCATAACACAGTACCATAAAAGTACAAGGTCATAAATCAAATATCAATGAGATCATACAAGACCACAAAGTACACCAAAGATGCATCAAGGCAATACTCCAAAAATCAATATAAGACCATTCAATCACAATCTAAACCAACTCCCACAACCTACTTCCAGAGGAACACAATAAAGTAAAACACATGGGCAACTAGGGGAGAGTGTCATCACATAGTCCTACATGGGTTATCCTGTGCTCTTCCTCCCAACTGGAGGCGCCGGCCCCCATCTATGGCTATCCTGCACCCTTCCTCCCAACTGGAGGCGCCGGTCCATAGGGTGACTCATGCGGAGCCGTAGACCTCTTGTGAAGACGAGGTCATGACCTTGCCAACCACGGCCTTCTCAGCCTTCCATTAGTCGGCGAAAGCACTAATGAAGATGAGGCATCCATTTTTAAATCTTATAATGATATTACTACCCAACCTTCCTAATTTAATTATTAGGTTTTCACTTGATTACCAACTCACTCGTGGGTTATCCTGTGCCCTTCCCCTTACATGGGGCGCCGGCCCCCACAAGGAGCCACTCTCCCTATAGACCCAACAACATAAAAACAAAGGGTTGTACCATCATAATTTGAACAAAGAATCATAACATAAAAGCATGCGAGGCATTACCCATCTCACTAACAGGTACAAAACCAGAGTCTCAACAATTCTCGCACAACCCTTTTCAAAATCCTGATACCAAAACACTTGCCACTTCAAAGGCACATAAAAAGAGAGAACATCAAATGTCAATCATCTCAAGCCTCTGGAAGCCAAAAGAATGAAAACCCACAAACAAGGGTAAAAGGAAGCAACACAAATTTTTTCTCAATAATTCCAACACAAGGATAAAATTTCCTCAAATAAGAGAGTAACTCAAAAAAGCCATAAAAAGAGAAGATTCATCAAGACCCATCCACAAATCAACAATGGTGTCACCTCAAATAGGGGAAAGCATGAAAATCAGCGCCAATTCAAAGTCCTTAATGAAACCAAAAGCCACCAACTAGGCATTCCATGGGAGACCTCAATTTTCTCCTCACAAGAACCCCCTTATGATGGTACGCAAATCACCTTCATAAAAACAACAAAAATAGCAATGATAACAATAATTGCAAGGCCACCAGATCTATTTCCAATTCAAATATAATGAGAGAATACATTAAAATAAGATCAACAACTCCATCCAGACTACATAAACAACTTTGATACAAAATAAATCAAAAATCCAAGAAGATCAACTACCCATAACTCATCAACAAAATACAAGTTCCCAATTACATTGCAACACAAATTAAATGACAAAGGATTCCTTGAATCAAAACTAACCTCAAGGCATTCACACCAACATCAGACCATCCAAAACAATCCTTCAATAACAGAGGTAAAAGCATGCAACTAGGCATCCAAGGGACCAAATTAAAGAACACCTTAAATACTCAACCACTCACAACTCCACCAAACATTCGCATAATAAACAACAACCAAAAATTCAAACAAGAACAATATTTAATAGCCAATCAATTAACAACCAGAACTAAATGACTTTACAACTTACCCATCTAAATTACCCAATTAACTAAAACAATTTATGATAATCATCACAAGTATTCTAAAAGACTTACCCATAAAGAGAACTTACAAACCAACCATTAAATGAATATAAAGGAAGTCAATTTTCAAAAGATTAAAATTCCATTTCACCAATAAACTATCCAATTCGAAAATACCCTAATCAATCTCTAACTATGCCCATACATTTAAATTTCCCCTTCCATTTATCAACATAATTGAAAACTACTTAATAATTGGGTAGTTAACTCATTATCATTTCCTAACTACTGATGTTCAAAACATCATTTCCACTCTCCTTTCATCATACTAACTTAAGACTCACTTCCAATATTTAAAGTAATTGCATAAACCACTTAAGACCATTTGTTATACTTTAAAATGATAATAATAACAATACTCTAAATACTTAAACTACATATTAGAACTTACCACCTTAAAATCTTAAATCTATCTAAATAAATTTACACACATAAATACCTTTTAAAACCACTACGTATTTATATATTTTAATTCTTTTAAGGAGGGAATGTAAAAAGAGAATAGGTCTGTTCTAAGAATCCGACAAGTCTACAAGACTCAACCACATAAAACGATAACTTATTTAATTCCAAAATAATTTCCAAAATAAATTCTATTCCCAAAATATTCACACTAAAACAAGAATTAAATAAACAATGCTGTCATATATTCATAAATTGATTTTTTTTCTACTAAATTATCCTCTCAAGTTTGTAAGTTAACAAATCAATAATAATGATAAACAAAAGATTTCTTTCTATTTTATTATTTCCACTATAACTAAATTCTGTTTTATTTTAACGAGGAAAAGAAACAGAATATTTACTAACTAAATTAAATGGTTACAGCAACAGTTAAATCGGTGCAATCTGAATAAATGAGTTAATAAGTATATATATACAAATATAAATATATATATATATATATATATATATATATATATATATATATATATATATATATATATATATATATATATATGTACGTACATATATATATATATATACATACATATATATATATATATTTATTTATTTATAAAAGTAAATTTTGAAATGCATATATGAAATATATTTATAAAAGTAAATTTCGCACAGTGAATAAAAATCAAAATTCGCGTTTTAAAAGAATTTTAAATACATACAATTTAAATGGGAAATTTTAATCCCACAAAAGGCGCACGGGGGAATATGCCCGGCCGTGGACAGTCTGCAGACTGTCACAGTACCGGTCGGCGGTGTGGTGGGTACGGCCGAGGCTGAACCACCACACAGCCCAATATATATATATAATGCCAAAACATGTGAACAGTGCCGACGGAATTAAATTAACGGGTTTCAATAAATTTCTATCTTCATTCAATATTTTAACATATAAATAAATATGTGTATATATATATGTTTATATATATATATCTAATATATATATATATATATACATATATATATATATACATATATATATATACATATACACAGGAATCTGAACATTTCGAAATCATTGTTCTCTAAACAGGAGAAATATTTTGGAACCTACAGGCATATCGAGAATATCATCATAATCCCAAAAATTAATTGGAAGAAAGTTGCTCTTACATATATTTTTTTTAAAAAAGAAGAGAAACGAAACACAGAAATACTGCTCATTTCCAGATTTCAAATAAAATCCCTTCCCAATAAACAACAGCCCAGAATCCCCACATAAATTTCATTTTAATAAATAACAATCCCAATCCCCAGATAAATTTCCATTGATTAAACAATAATCCAAAAGATTTCTTTCCACAAACTTTTGATTTCCAACCATAAATGAAAATTTCATTCACAGAGAAACAATTCCTATTTTAACAGAGAATAAATAATTAAAAGAAAAGAACCTGGCGTCCTATGCTTGAAGAAGATTTGCAGAAGCTTAATCCCTCTTGCAGAACCAATTCCTCGCTGCCGATTGTTCCCAACAACAGATTTCCCCAAATTCTCCTTCAAACCCAACCTTCTTCTTTTATGATTTCTCCAGCAAATAGAACAAGAATGCAGTGTTGAAAATAATCTTTCTCTAGAATTCCAACAACTCCCCTCAAACAAAGAAAACCCCTTATTAAAATCCATGCCCAGGAAACCCTTTCAATTTCCTCTTCTCGTGAATACCAAAGGTCACATTTCAAGAAATAAATCAACATAATATTTAATCCTTAATTCCTTTTGTTGCCTTTTTATGTATTTATATTTCATTTTCTTTTATCATGCATTTGATTAAAAATTAAATAAACTTAAATCCACAAAATTGAACTTTTATTTATATATATTCATCATCTCCATAATACTTTATTAAATAATTACTTTCATATTAAAATCAACCATTTGAAATATTCAAAATAAATGTAATATTTTTACCACTACTACTAATATTTATCTATTGCTTTATTTATTTATTTTTCATATTCTCCAGTTCTCTTCGACTTCCAAATGCTCTAAAGGTGAAGTTTCATTTCTTGCTTTAAAATACTTCAGCTTCCTATCTCCTTATCCAAATAATTATCTTTTCAAGATTATTTTGTTCATAATTATTATTAACTTCAACAATTTAAATCAATTTATCTAATAATATCACTTTTACTTTTACGAATTAGTTTAATTTGATCATTTGTTCTAAATCATTTGATTTGATTTAATTGATTATTATTTTAATTTCTACTCATATTTTAAATAACCTTGCAAATCACTTATGATTTAATTAATTATTTAAACATGACTACTAACATATGATATTTTTCACACAATCAAATAACACAGTAATCAATGAAGCACACACAAATACTCACACACCAGTCCAGAACAACCGACACAGAGGGGTATTACATCCTCCCCCCCCTTAGACATCGACTTACTCCTGGAAGTCGAGCTCAATCATAAACATGGTAACACAACAATATCAATGATCATAAGCACATCAACACCATAAATTAAAACATCGATTAAACGTCATCAAGTAAGCATCAAAAAACAAACCAAAGATAAAGAAATGATACCAAAACAAAAGTGGTGACGGGGTTGCAACCAGACCAATTTGTCAAACACTAGGACAGATGACGAACTAGGTTGAGGAAACTTTCTTGTCGGCTCCTATGTTCAACGTCAAACCCATTGGGTGTATATAATGCTCGCCCTGTCCTGACAATGCAGGTGGAATCGAGACTTAGTTCCTGCAATCCTGCATGCAAACAAACGTTGTGCACAATACATATATATATCAAAAATACATCGTGAGAGGAACTCCCAGCATAGTAGGGCACTCGTGAGTGAGTGATACCACACTGTCCCTCCCACCAAACCACACATAGTAGTCAAAACAATTCTAGTAACTCATAAACAATTTTCTTTTAATTAGTTAGAAAATATTCGTATAAGGATACTAACCATGAACCTAACTCATCTACTATATCAAAATGAATTATTATAAGTATCTATACCTACATATTACAATTACATTACCTTCGTCACTATGCTTTCTGAAGCCCACTTCCTGTAAATCAAAAGCTACCATAGAGCATTGCACATTAGTACCAATAATTCAAGTTGCATTTTAACCTCAAGATGCTATATACTGCTAAAAATCATAGAATAATTATCCACAAAACCTCAAATCTTCGTTAAAACTCATAATTTTTACACAAAGAACTCCACTTTAACCATTATTCAACACCAAAACTCACATCAATTTCAAAAAAAAGGGTAAAATTTTACACCTTCACAAAATCAAGAAAACATAATTCATCACTCAAGGACAACAAAATCGCAAAATCCACACACACTTGACCTATTCACACACATGAAACACATCACCAAGAACACATCACACTAAAACTCAAGGGTCCATAGAGCATCCCTGACAAGAAGGATATCGGTGCATTGCGCACTACACCGAGGGTCCTATCCTTCCCCATCAGTTTCTTGCACCATTGACCTGACACCATCTAACAGAAGAAATTCAAGCTCACAACAATGACAAAAACAAAGTGAAACTCAAGACTCACGGGTCTAAGCGCAAGGTTACATAGTGAGCACACATAGTGCCCAGTGTATGAACCTATGCTCTGATACCATGTTGTAACACCCCATCGTGCGAACCCCAAAGGACAATTAAACAATAATTACAACACAATTTTTTTTTTTTAAAGTAAACATAACATACATGTAATACACATTAAATCTTAACATGAATTTTATTTAAGTAGATTCATTAGCACATACATCCCTTGGGGTACACGAGGAGTCATTACGAGACTGAGATCCACACAATGACAATAAAGAATAAAATCCAAAGATATAATCCATAACAAAGTAACCATTAACAAATGTAACACATACATGAAGATTCATTGATAAGAAACCATTTGTGTACATAAATACAACATATACATGATTATCTCAACACATTGAATAACAACTGCCATGGCCAAAATCCACACCGAGTTTAACATTACATTACAGTACAATGTTCTAGAGATACAATGATACAAAAGTGTTTCCAACATAAATGGAAACCATACATAAGATAACATGATACCAATAACAGATGAAAACTGGCTCCAAGACGGATACAACTCTGGAGTCACCACAACTAGCACCAATCTGCACCTCTCGATCCTCGACTGGGGACCCAATGGGGTGCTTAGCACGTTCCACCCGACCATGTGAATCCGAAGACCCACCCCCCTGTGCTAGGAGCTAACAAGAAAGCGACCTCAACCAAGATCATCCAAACACGGAACCACAAGACTCAACAACATACAAAAGTATCATAAAACACAAGGATTACAAGAGTCAACATAATAACTTAAAGTCACAAATCCCATCACATAAATCGAAGCAATGACCAATAAACAAGTAACCAAAAGATGATCATGAAATACTTCCAAATTAAACTGAATTAATAAACATAATACAATTCCAAATTGCAATAAAACAATATAATAACATCATAACACAGTACCATAAAAGTACAAGGTCATAAATCAAATATCAATGAGATCATACAAGACCACAAAGTACACCAAAGATGCATCAAGGCAATACTCCAAAAATCAATATAAGACCATTCAATCACAATCTAAACCAACTCCCACAACCTACTTCCAGAGGAACACAATAAAGTAAAACACATGGGCAACTAGGGGAGAGTGTCATTGCATAGTCCTACATGGGTTATCCTGTGCTCTTCCTCCCAACTGGAGGCGCCAGCCCCCATCTATGGCTATCTTGTGCCCTTCCTCCCAACTGGAGGCGCCGGTCCATAGGGTGACTCATGCGGAGCCGTAGACCTCTCGTGAAGACGAGGTCACGACCTTGCCAACCACGGTCTTCTCAGCCTTCCATTAGTCTGTGAAAGCACTAATGAAGACGAGGCATCCATTTTTAAATCTTATAATGATATTACTACCCAACCCTCCTAAGTTAATTATTAGGTTTTCACTTGATTACCAACTCACTTGTGGGTTATCCTGTGCCCTTCCCCTTACACGGGGCGCCGGCCCCCACGAGGAGCCACTCTCCCTAGAGACCCAACAACATAAAAACCAAGGGTTGTACCATCATAATTTGAACAAAGAATCACATCATAAAAGCATGCGAGGCATTACCCATCTCGCTAACATGTACAACATTAGAGTCTCAACAATTCTCGTACAACCCTTTCAAAATCCTGATACCAAAACACTTGCCACTTCAAAGGCACATAAAAAGAGAGAACATCAAATGTCAATCATCTCAAGCCTCCGAAGCCAAAAGAATGAAACCCACAAACAAGGGTAAAAGGAAGCAACACAAGTTTTTCCCAATAATTCCAACACAAGGATAAAATTTCCTTAAATAAGAGAGTAACCCAAAAAGCCATAAAAAAGAGAAGATTCATCAAGACCCATCCAATAAATCAACAATGGTGTCACCTCAAATAGGGAAACGCAGTACCAAACTCAACCTTAATCCAACTTAAACCAATTTTAATGAAACCAAAAGCCACCAACTAGGCATTCCATGGGAGACCCTGCTAATTTTCTCCTCACAAGAACCCCCTTATAATGGTACACAAATCACCTTCATAAAATCAACAACATAGCAATGACAATAATAATTGCAAGGTCACCAGAACTATTTTCAATCCAAATATAATGAAAGAATACATTAAAATAAGATCAACAACCCCATCCAGACTACATAAACAACTTTGATACAAAATAAATCAAAAATCCAAGAAGATCAAGTACCCATAACTCATCAACAAAATACAAGTTCCCAATTTACATTGAAACACAAATTAAATGACAAAGGATTCCTTGAATCAAAACTAACCTCCAAAGGCATTCACACCAACATGGAACCATCCAAAAACAATCCTTCAACAACAGAGGTAAAAGCATGCAACCAGGCATCCAAGGGACCAAATTAAAGAACACCTTAAATACTCAACCACTCACAACTCCACCAAACATTCGCATAATAAACAACAAACAAAAATTCAAACAAGAACAATATTTAATAGCCAATCAATTAACAACCAGAACTAAATGACTTTACAACTTACCCATCTAAATTACCCAATTAACTAAAACAATTTATGATAATCATCACAAGTATTCTAAAAGACTTATCCATAAAGAGAACTTACAAACCAACCATTAAATGAATATAAAGGAAGTCAATTTTCAAAAGATTAAAATTCCATTTCACCAATAAACTATCCAATTCGAAAATACCCTAATCAATCTCTAACTATGCCCATACATTTGAATTTCCCCTTTCATTTATCAACATAATTGAAAACTACTTAATAATTGGGTAGTTAACTCATTATCATTTCCTAACTACTTATGTTCAAAACATCATTTCCACT
>VDFB02377683.1:22063-70626 GCA_007258455.2 Sequoia sempervirens | reverse complement strand
AATGTAGTACCCATAGGTACTTTATGATTTATTTTATTTTTCTAAAAAAACTTTTCAAAATTTTTTTATATAAAATTTGAATTTTTTTTAATAAATACTTTATAAAAAATTTTTCACCTCCAAATTTTTCATTGACAGATTTTTTAGCCAAGCAGGTCAATTTTTTTCTTGACAACAGTACGACTTGCACAATAATGATGATCTAGGGGGTTGTATGACTCCTTAAACAATTTTTTTTGCCTCATCAAACTGCTTCGATTTGGATGAATTGGTAGTCAATCTTAGGGTTTTTGACCCTTTTGGACACAATGGCAGAGTCATATTTGATCTAAAATGCTCCAAAAATGTAGCTACCTTTTGGATCTGACAACCACTCTTCAACTTCAAACCCTCATAGATTTGGCCTCCTATGTCTGATTTGGATGAAACAAAAGGAAAAATTGACTTTCTTGAACCTTCCAGACACAATGGTGAGCTTAGATTTGCATCAACAAGATCTGATTTAAACTTGCAATAAAGAGCCAAAAATGAAACCCCCCAAATTTGGGATTTCTATCAAATTTTTCTGATTCTCCAGATCATCATATGATGTAAGAGAAGAGCATACTCAAATTTTCAAGATTTACCATCTCTCTTAAAAAAAAAAGACTATCCAATGGCACTCAACCCGCTCTGATACCATGTTAGAATTTACTATGGCTTCCAAGATCTTGAGACCAAATGGAAAGCATAAAAAAAGAGAATAGAATGTGACAAGAATAAATTGTATTCTCATCAATATGATTCAATGAATATGATGTGTGTTATAGTAGAAACCCCTTGGCTATATAGCCAAGGTGAGATACAAGATGTCATAGGATTATGACAAGTGTCTTAATCATATGACATGAGACAACTAATCACACTTACCTAGGTTTACATGTGTTACAAGTCAAAAGATAAGATACTAATTAATGACAACTAACACCTTTTAGAAAGATTCCTTCCTATGACCTAAGTAAATTTAACATGTGTAAATAAGTCCCCTAGTAATGAATTAACTAGGTACAAGACTTTATTTACACCAACAGAGCTAATAGGGATCCATGTGATCCAACCTAGGAAATACCCAAATCCAACCATTTTCAAGCTCACACCCCTCACTCTAGTATGAGATTGAGAGAGACTTGGGAAGACCTTTCTTTCAATTTTATATGACAGTCCAAAAATATTGTTGTCCATATCCTTAGAGCAAGGATAAATGGGGGGATTCCTCCACAAAGGCCCCATCTATGTGTGCATCAAGAGTGAAATGTTAAGGTAGAGTAGCCATATTCCAATGACCTCCACATGAGTAGACAAATAAATAATCCAAAATAATTTATAATATAGAAACAACACAATAAAATCATTCAGTGTAACATAATGAAGTATCTTGGGAAAACACTATAGAAAAATAGCCTCCCAAAATTTAACCAATGTATTAATCAACAAAAATATTGATTACAATACAATAAAGGCATGAATCCTTCGTAGGAATAACAACCACTTAGGTATAGAGTAATATTGATAACATAACTATACATCCAAAGTACACTATGCAAACTTTATCTTAAGCACCCAATAAAGATAGAAACCAATACATAAAACCACCAAATAGGAATCACAAAACCATAGGTGCACAATCTTCCCAAGACTTCACAAGACTAGGTACACATTCTCCCTAACCTTAGGTTTGGCAGCCAGGCAACTTTAAAAGATTAAATGCAAAATGATGTAGGAGAACCCACAAGTCGTCAATGAAGACACTTAAAGATAAGCTCCAAACATCATTAGACCCTCAAGATCATGATGAACAAATTCCAATTATATGGTTCACCCATAAAAGGTCCCGAAACTTAGAGGAATGAACAAGTCCTAGGAGAGAGAAAAGTTGACTAGGTTTTTGAAGGTTTAGTTGATGAAAACAACCACCACAGGAAAACTATAGGACATAAAAAATATTTGAAAGTGGAATTAAGATTAGAAAAACCTTAGCTAACTTTGGTTAAGAGGATATACATTCTATTTCTATATTGAAATGGGGCCACTCAAATACAAGACCAAGGTGCCCAAACATAGATAGGCAGATTTGAGCTTGTCATCTCTAGAAATAACCAGGCCGCACCCACTATCAACCTAGCCACCCCAGTATGATACTAGGCCATGTCACTAATGAAAATTTCATCCCAATATGATAGCAGGTTGTGCCACTAACGACAAGGCCACCCAAACACACTTAGAAACATTATGGGTGTTTGGAGACTCCTAAGCTAATAGACTACCCAGATGTAGTGCCATGCTGCCCAAACTCACTAGAAGACACTTAAGTTTATTTAAACCTAAAATAAATGTTCCTAAGTTCATTTTAAACTTCCAAGACATAATTATAATATCACACATTCATGATCATGCCCAACACCAACACTAAGACACATAAATAGTGTAAAAACACTAACATTTTAAATCAATTACATATCCATCTCAAGAGAGAGGTTATTTTTCAATTACATTATAAATAAATATGGAGATAATTCAAATATCCTTGCAACATCAATTTACATTCAATTGGAACTATTTTCAAATAAAATGAACAAGAAGGGAGAAGATACTAATGCTACTTTTCTTCACAAACCGTTAAACCCCAATGGTGGTTTCCATGCCACCCTACCACGTGAAACCAATAAGGTTCACTCCCACTATGCTAGGAGATGGTCACATGACCAAAAAACACATAATACACATTGGGAGATAGGATAACACTCACGAAATACATGAAGTATACATGACATTCAACAATGCAATAATGGATATCTTTCACGACATAAAATTTAGGTAGGATAACACTCAAATGCACCACAACAAACTCCAAAGGAGAAGGTAGCAATAGCCATATCAACATGGTCTCAACAATCCGCCCACATAATACTAAAATACTTCTCACATGAGACAAGGTAGGCTACCATCACTAACACAAGGTCACTCAATGACCAATTCAAAACTCGAGAATTCCACATTGAACAAGGAAAAAAATCAATGCAATAATTTTGACTCGACAAAAAAATTGAACATAATATTAAATGAATTAACACAATATTTCACGAAAGAGACTTCAAATCCCCCATTCCACTTTGTCTAAGTTCACCTTAAAATTCCAAATTTTCTAAGTTACATTCAATGTCAAAAATAATTTTTTTTACAAATCACCATTAAAGTTTCATCAAAAATTAAAAAAAACTAAAGATACCCTTTGGTGGAAAAAGTGCCTAACACTCCTTTTAAGCCATAGAATAATCATTTTGCACAATTCCCAAAAAATGGGCTTAATAACGACATATTTTGGAAAAATTACAAAACTTCCACATATAATTTAATATACAATCAAAATCTACAAAATAAAAGGTGTTGGGAGATTTTAGCACCCCACCAATCCATTTGCAACCTTTTGAAATGAAAAATAATAAGCATTTGAGGAGATATAAAAAACTTACCTCATTCCAGCAAAATTTGAAAAGAGAAGAACTTTAAACACACCTCGCGGATGCACAAATCCATCCATGAGCATGATCTTCTACCAATTCCTCTCTGAATGCTTAAAGCCCCATCCAATTTTCCCTCCAATTTCTCCCACAATCATAAAAACAAGAATTTGGAGAAAAGAGGGTTTTTCCTCTCCAAATTCCTCACAAAAATATAACAATGAAAAATGTTTTTTTCTTTTCTTTTTTCTTTTAACCCCTTTTTCCTTTTCCAAAATAAAATAATAAAATATATTTTATTTTCCAAATAGTTGCATTTAATTCTTGAATTCACCTAAACTAGAATAAGACATTTAAATATAATACAATTTGCTAGTGTACCCTTAAATAATGATTTAAGTCTATATAAGCCTATTTTCACATTACTTGCAAAAATCAAAATTCAAATAAATTAAAATTAATAAAAATTATAATTCCATTCTTCAATTTGAAATTCCCACAAATAACCCCAAATCCCAGTAATCGATTAAATTTATTCCCCAATATCATTCAACATTTAATTTCATTGTTAAATCCATATAAGAATTTAACTGAATTAAATTATAGAAATAGGAAATTTAATAAGACATCAACCACAGATTCATGATATATCGACAAAGAGGGTTAACATATATAGAATCATGCCAAAGGAAATATCTGGGTTAACATGAGTACAATAATAAGGGTCTCGAACTCGGATCGAGTACGACGAGCAAGACAAAATAATAATGGCTAATGTGACGTGTCCTTGTAACCACTATTAGGGTATACTCAGACTTGTGGAGCTAGGTGGAGAAATGGCTAGTACCTATAACCACTCAACACACACATCAACCATACTTGCTCCATATATAAATAGTCGAAGCATCACATAAATACACCATAATGTACAACATCATATCCATAGTTTTATTACATTTAAATAATATAATTCATGATAACATTTAATCACAAATCTATATCGATGCATATATTCATGAACCAAAACATAATAATAATCTCGAGTAATCCACATAATGCATACATCCCAAGAACACCTCACACACACTTTCATGCCATTTACATCAGGAAAAATAATAAAATAATCATTACAAAACATGAATCATGACATAGGACAATAATAACAAAACATGATCATATAACATCTCAACATATATGAAGTACAATTATCCAACTAACATTACATGCTAGGAATAGGTAGAGATTATATTACAAAGTGGACTAATAATCTTGACCCACTTATGATGCATGTTGTGATGCATCACATAGTATCTTTCTAAATGAGGTAAATGACAAATAATTAGTCAAATTTAGGTGTGGATCATGAGAGTTATTTCCATGGTATATTTTCAACCTTGTTTGGGCTCATGGTAAAATATTTTGTTGGTGTTTTTAGCCTCCATGATTATATTCAAGGATTGAGATAGAGACATTGTGGAGTTTTTTTATGTAGGGTTATATTGTTGATTTTCTTCAAAATGAGCAAGATTTAACTTCCATATTAAGGATATGATCATACAAGTGTATTGTAACATGCATGTTGCATATTAATAAATTGGTTTGATGTTTTGGAGAGTGGGGCTTTTTTTTACCTAAAATAAATTTCCTCATGTTTAGTAGTGTATCTTCTCTTCTATCTATTTTCTTTTTCTTAAATTTTCTTAAAGTGTTAATTTACATGTCGTTATGTTGCTAAAATTTACTTAGATCTAAAAGATGCATTTATTTTCCTCCAAGGGTTAATGATGAAAAAATAATTATGTTTATTTCTAGCTCAAGGGCATTGTAGTATGTGCTTGTATCTAGCTATATTAAATATTTGATTGAGAAAATTATAGGATATTAAAAGGTGCACATGGGGTATTTTCTCCTACGATTAGTATCAAAACTACAATCATTCCATGATTTTATATGTAGCTCTGAGTACTTATTGTTGAGTTGTAGGTATATTTACTTGCATGGACTTGCATTTTGCTTGCATGTTAGTGCCTGTGATAGTTACATGGTGTTTGAGGCCTAGGTATTTCTTCATTTATGATTTCTTAGCCTAGAAATATTAAAGGAATTTGTAGGAACAAATCAACTAATTATTAATCCTTATATGAGTGGAAGTCTTATAGTTTTTATATTTTTTTAATGTATAACAAAAATTTGAAGGATGGACAAGATGAAGTATTATGGATTTGTTCATGTGGTTGCATGTAATATCATATTGACTTGGTGCTCTTGTTTGATAGTATGTAACAACCCGCTTGCATGGTGGCTATGTTCTTTTATTTTTTGGTCATGAAAAAAATAGAATATTAATGTTGGGTGTTTATTCTTGGCTCACTAATCACATGGAGGAAGTTGGGTTGTCGTGACTATGGTTTGATATGAATCGGTTTAGCCCTTGGCTTTTGAAGACACAATTTTATTAGCTTTTAATGTATGTAGGTTGTGAAGCTCATCACTAGATGATGTGAAAGTTTTTGGAACAATCTATCTCCTCTATATGCATGTACATGATAGTGGTTTTTATTGGAGTTGATGCCTCAACCATACAACTCTCAAAGACCACTTGTAATCAAACACTTCTCACATAAAGCGAGAAAATAAAAGCTATTGAGGCCAAGAGTTGATTGATCCAAAAAATAATGAATCATTATGTGCTTGGATAATAAAATTACAATAAATAATCATTATAAAATGAAAATGGAAAAAATAACCCTAAAGAAGCCTTAGGTGAGGATATAAAGAGATCATGACATGTGTCCTCATTCTATGACTTGAGATAAAAAATATGACCTAAGAAAGCTTAAGTATAGGAGTAAAAAAGGACCTAAGTAATTAAACAATTCATTAGGTAAATACCCTTTTATTACTAACATTTCCCCTTAAGTACAACTTAGGGAGTAGCTAAAACCTCTAAATGCAAATGCATTAAATGCAAAATATGGGTCCTACAATTAAGCTTGATGAGATACCAATGTACAAATAAATAAAATATCTCATAATTAGAGAAAGGAGAAAAAATCATGGGAGAAACTCAAGAAAAAAGAGAAAAAAATGGACTAAAAATCCTCCAAAAAAAGTCCCAACACCACTAAAGCTCAAAGAAGATGCAAACAATTATTGAATTCTAATTGATATAGTGATAAAACAAAGAACCTCCTTTAAAATCAAGATGAAGATCATGATCAAGAAGACAATAATATGCATGAGTGCGTGCAATGAAACTCATAAAACACTTATTAGATGATAAAAAAGAAAAAAAAACCTGTGAGTGAAAGATATGATGGCACACCAATATGCATGAGTGACCTCAATAACACTACTCAACCAATGCAAGAAAGGTGCTAGTAAAAAATACAAGTGCCAATAGTTAGAAGAAGTTGATCGACCAAAGATGGTAAGTCACCTTCAAAAAAATAGGAATGAATTAGTGTCTATATGGCAAGTGTTCCATCTCATTAAAATGCATGGGTAACTAGCTGCTACATCTTCCTAGTACATAGGGAAAAAACTAGATACATAGTTTACTCCAAAGTGAAACCAAGAAAACATTAGCACCAATAACTATAAAACCCTTCCTTAATGTTGACAAGGAATAGGGATGACATGTCCATTGAACTATGTGTCATAATGTAGTGCATGAAGGAAAAAAAATATCATATGGATGTGCACAAGAAAGTATGTGTAATTGAAAAATGGTGTACAAACCAAGACACACATGCATGAAGGTAGATATTGAAAACAAGAAGGCACACACAAAAATCCTTGTGGCACTTTATAATGCAATGTGGGTATAAAAATTGACACAATATGATGTGAAAAATCCCTAAAAAGCTTACACAAGACCAACACTTTATCTTAGTGTGTCTACAAATGAAAAAGTGCATTCAAAATATGCATACAATATTTAGAAAGGGAAAAATACTGGAAATACATGCAAAATATCTCAATGAAATTCATCTCACACAAACAAAATGTTGCAAGTGTGAAAATACCCAAGTAATCAAATAGAATGTGAAAAAATGACAAATTGAATAAAATGCACCTAGGGAAAAATATGGAAAAGTGCATGAGTGTTGCGTTGATATTTAAACGACATTTCCAATGTTGAAAGAATCATAAGAAGTAGAGGAGGTAACAAAAATTTATGAGCTTGGGAGTCCAAGAAACCACATCTAAATTTGATAGAAAATAAAATGCATCAACAAAAAAATATGAGAAAAATACCTATACCACTAGAAAGTGCTAAAAGCCAACTTTTTGATGATATCTTGTTTACCAAATTTTGATACTATATGCCAAAAATAAAAAATATCTCCTTTAGAAAAAAATGGACTTAAGAGGGAAGGTAGATGTGATTATACCATTGATTTAATGCTAATGTGAATAGATGGAATATTCTATTACATGTGGAATATACCCCTTTTAGATGAAATATACTCTATGACTACCAAAAAATTGTCAGATTGTAAAAAAAAAGAGAACAATAATGAAATATGTGATATTATTGATGAAGTATCATACAAGGAGATCTTAAAAAAGGTATGTAATTGGCACAATAGAAAGTTTCATGTTGCTAGAAACCAATAGGGTTGATGGAATAAAGCACCACAAAGTTGGGAAGACTATCAAGCGAGAATAATGATGGTTAGTGGGTTGAAAACTTTTCAATTTTTTTTAAAATGTGCTACCCATAGTCATCAAAGTTAACCAAAGGTTACTTGAAAATGGAGAGCATAACAATGATTGTAACCAAATAAAAATGCCCACAAATTTTCACTAGATTCGGTAAAATGATCACCATAGATAGTAAGAAGGGAATCATCAAGGGAGTTCATAGGTAGCCACCAGAATAAAAAGTGTTTCACAAATGGAGGGTCTTCAAATCCATAAACCAATAGGTAGGGCTGCTAATATTCCATTAACGAGTAAAAATATGACCTCTAATGGGAGTATTTTTGATGTGCTAAAAAATTTGAATGCCAATGGGAAAAAAAAAACCATACCCAACAAAGAAAACCTTCAACCACCGAAATAGTGCAAAGTTTGTTGAAACAAAGACCTTGCAAAAAATCTTCAAAAGGCTTTCATAATAATTTTGTTAGAAGATATATCACCCCCAACAAAAAAATCTCTTGAAAATGTTTGGAGAAATATAAGTGATTGAAAAAAGTATAGTGATGATTGAAAAAACACACTACCCAAAAAAATCTATCGATTGTTGAAAATCTATATGTGCCCAAAAATTAAAAAAAAAGGCACAACAATTTTTTCCCAAATCACACTAGAAAATCCTAGATCCATTGAAATTTACAAACACAACACCTACACATGAGAGGGCATGACTTTTTACTACCATACAAATCTATATGAATGTACACAATCTATACAACATACAATTTTAATCTTGAAAATTTATGTAGGACTAAAAAAATTTGCAAAATAGTTAAATGCTCTAATTTTAGTGTTTGGATAGGTGATATTAGGGTTTTTGGGCCTTTTGAACATAATGATGAGATTTGTTTGGCTCCATGATGCACCATTTTTTCCCCCAAGTCTAGATCTCTAAAAAAATATACATAAATTTATAGATCTAGAGCTTTGATACCATTATGGAGTTGATCCTCAATGCTACAACTCTTGAGGATCACCAATGATGAAACACTTGTCAAAAAAAGAGAAAATAAAATCTATGGAAGCGAAGAGTTGATTAGTCCAAAAAAATGAATCATTATGTTCTTGGATAATGAAATTACAATAAATAATCATTATAAAGGGAAAATAAAAAATAAAAAACAACCCTATAGAAACACTAGGTGATGATAAAAAGAGATCATGGCATGTGTCCTCATCCCATGAATGGAGACACAAAAAACATATGACCTAAATAAGCTTAAGCAATAGAGTTAAAAAAAGACCTAAGTAATTAAATAATTAATTAGGTAGGTACCCTTTTACTCTAATATTTTTGGAGTTGTCCTATTTGGTGTCTTGGAATTCCTCGATAATCTATTTTTTCTATTGGTTGGTTGTGTTGGGAATATGATGCCATTTAATTTCAATCCTAAACATTATTTCATGTTTCTTCAAAGTCCTTGGAAAGTGTTCCCCAACACTAGGATTAGAAAGAGTTTAAATTTGAATGAAATGAACATGTAAATTGACATTTGTAATTAATTCTAAATGATAGGAATATGTGGGGACGCCCAAGAATAGATCTTACAAAATAGGAGCAAATGGGGCACCCACATGGAAGGTAGAAGTCACCTTGAGTTAAGTTAACTATTTTGAGAAAGATAACACTTCAGTAATGCATGTAAAGATCCTAGAAGTTATGGATTGATGTTTACATGCATGAAGTTTAGTTTAGTTCAGTTATGGTTCAGTTATCTTCAATTGCATGTAGTTAGTTTTAGTTGAATGCTAGTTAACTTGGGATGCATGAATAATGACTTGAGTTGCATGACAAATAATAGGTGATACATTCAATTAAGTGGCGATGATCAATCATGCATTATATTTGCATGAATGGTGGAGATTTATGTTTCAATTAACAAAGATTGACTTGGACCCACCTTGGGCACCAAAGTTGGCATCTCGAAGTTAACACTATTGCATGATAAGATATTTTATAAGGCTGAGTTAAGTGGGCCCATTCTTGGGTGCCAACTTTGAGGAGAATCTTACAATATATCTTTGTAATCAACGTTGAGTTAGGACTTCAATTTTGGACACCCAAATTGATGAAGGACTGGGTTTGAGATTGTTTTTCATAGAAGAAATCTACTTGCAAAGAATAGGCGCAAGTTTTGTGAGATAAGCTTTGTGCTTTGTAATTGAAAACTCTTTGTAGTTTTCAAAGCTCATAATTGTCTATTTATTGCAAGAAGTTGAGAGTTTGATTAGATTTTATTTCAGGTTGTGAAGAAGAATTGTTGAAGGAAAAAGAAGCATCTCAAGCAAGGATTGATAAAGAATTATTGTAATCTTGTTCTAAGGTTAAATAACACAAGCACTATTGATTCTAGTGGTGGAGTTTTTTCCCAAAAGGGATTCTCCATGGTATATGCTATGTCACTTCTATCTTTTGGTCTTATTCTTCTACAACCTTATGTCTATTTCTACAAATGGTAAAATGAATCTAAATAGATAATCATCCACAAATAAATTGTAACAAAGAACAATTAATTAGATCTAAAGTATAATATTTTACAAAGTATTAAGCTACATAATTAGCTCCATTTTCAATAGATTGTACTTATATGTTGCAAATACATGTTGACTAGATCCAAGGGTTTTGTAGATTTTGTACTTAAAATCTATATTTATCCTTATCTACAATGTTCCAATGTTTTAGGTTAAATTGTTTTGATATTTTTTAGAATTTGGGTCCTCTAGATGATAAGTGGATTTGAATTTGTGTGTATGTTATTAACATGGGTGGTTTTTTATATTTTACATGACTTAACTAAAACTTGTGGTTATCTATGGATAAACTATTTTTTAGATTATGAATCCCACGGGGGTGTTTTTGGATGCAAGATAGTTGTAGGTTTTCATGTATGCCTCGTGCATGATTCAAGGATGTTATTTGTATCTTTCTTGATGTGGATATGTTGATATGTATAGTATTTTATTGATGTGTTTCTTGATTATGGTTAAGGATTTTTTGGAAAATCATATTTGGCGTTGAAGTAGTGTTTGAGTCTTGGGATTTATATAATATTTTATTTATTATCTCAATTGCAAGCTTACTATTGTGATGATAATTTTCCTGCTTCATTTTTTTGGTTCTAGAAAATATGTAGTTGTATAGTTAGATCCATCCATTGGCTATAACGGGATGACTCAAATGTGTTCTATAATTGATGCTTATTGAGTTAGTTAGCCTTGTCTATGCTTGTTTGTGCATTTATATGTTACATTGGGATGAGAGGATAGCTAATTAGAGTACTTAGTCATTTATTTAGACTTGTAGCATGTTATATATCATGATGTCATGGATAAATTCATTACACAAATTAGTGGGAGCTTTTGATAGTGATTGTTTGGTGGTTTATCTTCTTGGCTTGGTGATCTTGATTCTAATTTATTTTATAGAGCTATTTGTATTATAGTTGAGTGTTTGTGGACCATGGGTAATCTTAATTTAGTAGATGGATATCATGATTCCATGGTAACTTAGTATCATGTTTGAGTGGGAGCTTTGATAGTGATGAAAATTCATCACCTAGTGATGTGTTATCTTCTATAGTGGTTGTTGGTGTCATGGATATAATCTTGAATTATGATTATTGAATATAGTGAGAGTACTTTGACATCTTGAGCTCCATTTTTAGGATATGCTTATCTTTATGTGATTGAAGATATTAGAATCTTGGTTAGCCATGGAGGACTCTTGGATTCTTTTGTTGAGATTTTTGACTTGTCTATTTTGATAATTAATCCATTCTTTAGAGGGTATTTTTGTATTGTTCCATTGTGGACTCTTGAATGAACATTATATTTTTAGCATGCTACAAAATTTCTTTTGGTAGTAGGATATATTCATTGGAGCACATGATATTCTAGGAGAAGATGTTAGATCACAATTAAATCATGTGTTCCCAATTAGGAAGTTTGATATTTGGAAATAATCTAGTTAGTTTTTTTGGTATTGAATATATTGGTATTTTTATTGGGAGCTTCATGATAGTATGGTGTTTCTTGTGGATCTTTGCAGGGAGTGATAATTTGTAGGTGATCATTAATTCTTGTAAACCTGGGTGAGGCTAGAGTTCCATTGGATTTAGATAAATTTGTTGAGATGTTGTTCCTTTGGAGGTTCCAACAAGAAGACCAAGTGAAACAAAAAAAATGGAACCCTAGGTCTAATGTAAAACCTAGGATTATATTTTGTTGTGTGTGTGTTTGTGCTTGGGGGTGTATTTTTCTATTATTTCATCAAGATGGAGATCAACAAGGTGTTTAGATTGATTTTCAACCATGAAGGTGAGCCAATCATATCTAGATTTTCATTTTTTAAAGTCTTGTAATGGATTGGAATTGATTTGATATGATCAACCCAATTATGCTATGTGCCCTAATATAAGAAATGTAATAATCTAACAATTGATAAACTGAAATAGTAAATTGTAGGCAGGTCTGGGAATGGCAAGGGATTATGTACTTGTCCTAAAATGTTGTTTCTGGTCTGAATTGAGGGAGAAAGTTTCCCAGGGGCATATGGGTCCTTGTAGGGGTATCTTGAATTTTTTTTTACACTCCTCTAATGACAGATCTAAGCTTTTGATTCTCAGTTGCAAAGTCCTCAAAACTTAGTCATATAATTCTGTAGGCGAGTTTCTATGATTTGACAAGATGTAGGGCTTCAAATGCAACAATGAATAAATGATCCTTAAAATTACTTCAATCCTCTTTAAACTTGAAATCTACACATTCACAAAGAGAAGAAATGTTGTTTCATTTAGGGGGTTTCCTTGGTCAAACCCAGTGTTATTGTTTCAACTTCCATAATAACAATATCAATGATAAAAATGGATAGCTGATAGGAAGGAATGATGAATCGACAAAGTGTTGTAACTCACAAATATTCAATGGATTCCTTAAAGACTAATGTAATACACATCATTTGAATTAGTCTTGGATATTTCTTGGTTTATTTCTTGAAATTTCTTGGAGACCTACAACAAGGGTTAGACTTCACAAAAAATGATAACATAAAAAAATATAAACTCACATAATATTTGACATGATGTTAGGATCTTGAATTTCCACAATAAAGCTCTAAAATGATGCTCTTGACTTGCTTATAGTGCTCTTGTTCATAAATTCACCAATTATTTTCTAGATAGATTTCAAATGATGTAATAACTAGGTATTTATATACAACTATGCTAATTTCCCAAAAAATAAATTCCAAAAGTTGAAATTTGCTATTTGAATTTTGAATGTTAAAATGTCAACACCGATATATCCAAAATTGGTCCATTACAAAATAAGTGGACCCATACGCCCTAGGGTGTATGGGTCTTGGCCTTATTTTCCAAGACATCAAGTATTAGAGGAAAAATAATAATTGGATGCATATATTCAATGCTTGCAATTTCTCAGAAAATGATACAAATGGGCCCCAAAATGTATAATTTGATAGATTAGGTGCTTAATTAGGTATAGAAAATTAAGGGGGAAAAATAGAGTGAAATTATCAAGGGTGACAATTTATGATGCTACATTTAGCCCCACTTTAGTGATACTATAGACTTATGCTTAGACTCACACTAAAGTAGAAAATCTATGTCAAGATGGGTCTGATTGTCTAAATGTTGAAGAGATAGGATGACTAAGGATCTAGGGGGAGTGCATAAGCCCTTAGGATCTAAGATACCATGGAAAACCAATATAAGCACAAAGGAACACACATGTATGAAATGCAACAAGACAACATACACAAACATACAATGTCAGAATGAAATTCCAAAAAATAGGGTATGGATAATCATGAGCTAGCAAGCTATGTTATGCTAAGATCCACACCAAAGGCATTCATGACTCACACAATAGCAAAGTCTAGTATTTTCTAGGTGAAAAAAATAGGAAGGTAACATGGGCTAGTGAAGTTTTATATTCACTAGGTGAGCTCCAAAGATAAGGTAAAATAGTAAACACACTAGGTCTAATGAAATCTGCTATTCACTAGGTGTGTACCCATGACAAAGTAGCAAAATGAGAAACACACTAGGTCTAGTGAAGTTTTCTATTCACTAGGTGTGCACCCATGTTAACCATACAAAAGTTATATTCCTTGATAACTCCGATAAGGTGCTACAAAATGATCAAAATGCTATGCAAATTCAACACTAAATTCAACACGTGTGAACAAAGTAAAGCAAAAATACTAATGTCAACACACCACTAAGTCCAACACATTTGAAAAAGTTAAGTAAATAATGCCAATGTATGCCCCCACCTTAAATAAATTGCTAAACACCCTATTGTGAGAAATTTATTTAAGGTAGAAAATGATAGATGTCATGTGATAAAAGGTATCAAGAGCTTATTTGGAAATCCCTATGCCAATGACATGTTTCCAAATAAAGATGCATCATGATAACATGGTTTCCCCCCAAATGCAATACAATAAACAACATAGAATATGAACACATAAGGGATCCATAGATCCAAGGTCAATATATGTCTTTGCTATAGTGATATAATAGTAACATCATTCCCCAAATAATCGTGGAATAATAGACACAATGGAGGAATGACACACACAAAGAGAAGAAAAACAAAATTTTGGGTCAACATGGAAGATACCTAAATGTATCAATGCCTTGCATTGTCCCCAAAAGGAAACTCAAGAAAAAAATAAAAGATAGAGTTTACAACATATAGAAGAATGAAGATACAAATATAAGAATGCCCACATGTTTGTTTTCTTTGTATCCTTGTGCCAATGGAGCAACAAGGGTCATCCAAACAAAACTCACAAACATAGGTATGTAAAGTAGCACAACACTAGAGATCACATTATGTGCAAGTAAAACAAAAAGAAAACATGAAACAAGGAGTACTACACATGCGATCTAACCTAAAGTAGGTCATTTGCATCCCAATATTGCTCATCATATATGGGAGGTTGACAAATAGCTGAAGGGACTACAAAAAATTTCATACTAGGAGAATCTCTAATATCAACACATTGTGGATCACTCTCATCAAGAGGATCATCACAATTGCCCCCATCTAAATTTATTTTCTTTGAAAACAACACATTTAGCTCATTATGGACTTGTTCATCAATTTTAGAAATTTCATCTTCATCATCCAAGTTAATCAAAATGGGAGGTTTTATGATAATGATAGTTGATTTTTTTTTTTCACTTCTTGTTTTAGTTCCATGTCTTGTTTTGGTGAAAGTTGTAATTCTTCTTGATTTGTTTGCATAGGTGTTTGATTATCATGGATTTTTTAATTCTTTTATTCTAGTGATGAGCAATAGCATGATGCTTACACCTATGCTCTTTAGCATTTTGATTTCTCCTTGCATTGTTTTCAATTTATGATAAGGTAGGAGTAGGTTTCTCAACCATCACTCTCTTTGCTTCCCTTAAGGGAGGGATTGAAGCACCACCGAGGGTTGGGAAACCACTATCTCTTTAGGCCTATACACTTGTTTTACCTTAGGAGGCACAAAAGGAATCATTTGATTGTCTCTTGGTATTTTATACTAGATGGGTGGAGGAACTGTGACATATGTACCTTGGTTACTTAGAAGGGTCTTTTCTTTAGGCATGGGTTCATCCATAACTGGTAGAGGAGGAGGAAAAATCAAGGTACTATCATTTTTAGGAATATTGGTAAGAGATAACTCTGTTATGTGCTTTTCCTTAAAATTTTGGTATGACCTGAAAAATAAATCCTCACAAGGTTTCATAGGTTCCATAGGTCAAAGAAAAAAGAAATCCAATGAAAGGTTTCCATAGGAGAAAAAGGATTAAATACACTATGATGCACTACAAAGTTGTTTTCAAATGGAAACTTTATGCACTTGTGAATAAATGATGAGATAAAATTCATGGAGCATAGCCACGGGTAGCCTAGCTTTACATGTAATTGGTCTAACTTTGAGATGATGGAGAATGATACATCTAATTGTTTCAGTCCAACCTTAAGAGGAAGAGTGATCAAACCTATCATAGGGAAAGCAAAACTATCATGAGTTTTCAACCATGCTTTCGATTGTTCATAAGAATCTTGATAAATTTCATGTAAAAACAATAATTTATTTGTGATCATATTCTCTACACACATGAGACTAATGAGTATCCCAATTGTGGTTTTTTTATTGATACATCCATTAATGTAGAGAGGACCATCAGGTGCATGTATGGATGTGTCAATATGGGTGAAAGAAATGTCAGGTAACAAAGTGGTTTGGCCCTTACGAGGTTGAATGTATATGAGAGTGACCATGTATTGTAAGCCATCCTCCCATCACTCTTATTATCATTGTTATCATTATTCCATGTCATCAATTTAATCAAAATTCATCTCATCATTCTTAACATCACAAGATTGCACAAAGCTGGATGAATTATTTGGAATTGGGTTAGTAAAAATTTGTAAGTTTTGGTTAGGTAGGGCAACAAAATTATTCCCTTGATCATTAACACCACCCAACTAGATGTGTTTAAAATCAATTAGGTCATGTAATTGGTGTTTAAGATGCATGCATCATTATGTATTATGTCCACTTGTGTGATGATATTGACAAAAGGCCTTTGGATTGTAATTGAGGTAGAGGTTTAGTTGTTTCCACATTTCTAATTGGAGGCAACTGGGTTAACTTTTTGCTCAAAAGTTGCAACATGATTGAATGGAGGGTGTCATGTAACTAGGTAAATTGCATATCTCATGATCTAAATTGGTACAAGGTTGAAATTATGGCAACAACTTAAGGTTCAATATGGTTGGTTTTTTGAGGTGTATGTATCTTGATAAAGTTTTTATTTTTCTTCCCAAATGGTTGATAGCTATTTTGAAGTAAAAATTCTGATTTCCTAATAGGAGTAGATGAGTATGTCTCTTCATACTGACTAACCAAATTCTGATAATTTATTTAAGGATCATACACAAATGTATAAAAGATGGATATTTCTGAAACATAGAAAAATGTGGGATGTCAAAATATGATGATTGTACCCCATTTCTCTATCAATTTAATTAGGAAAAAGAGATCCCCAAAGGTAGGATTGAATTTCAACCCTTAGGTGAGTCAACCTTATTGGATATCTTGTTGTTTTCCTTTTTGAAAAGATGGAGTAAATATGACTGAAATGCACTTTTGGGAGATAAATGAAAAATACTAAATGAATCCAATTATGCAATGTGAAACTTGAATCATCAATTTAAAGCATAACAAAAATAGAAACAACCGAGTTCTAACAAATTTGAGAAGGGTAAGATATAATGTACTTGCCACCAAAAGTCTCTACTGATGTACTCCTGGGAAATATTGGCCCTAGGGTGAATGGTTCCTGCTATAGGGATCCAAAATATGTTTTGATAGTCCTCTACTCTTGGATCTACACTCCTGATTCCTCCAAATCTCACAGTCAGAAAGTCAAAAATAAATTATGTGAGTTTCCATGGATTGATGACTTTGATGAAAATTTTGTAAAATTGCACTTTTGATAAATCTTCAATCCTTCTTCACCTACTACACATATAAAGAGAGCAAAACATTGTTTGTTTTTGGTGAATGGGGGTTTGCCTTGGCCGAACCCCATTTTTTGTAATTAAACCTTGAAATGAAACAATAATGAAAGGAAGGGATGATGAACAAACACTAGCTATGTTGCAACTCACCAAACCATTTAATGGCTTCCCTTGGAGGATTGAAGTCTAACACATCTCTCCAAGGAATGATCTTGCATGAAATGACATGATTGGATGTTGATATTGATGCTTGAATTTTGAATTGAATGCTTGAAACTTACATCACAATTTTAGCTCAAAAACATGCATAGATGCAAATAAATTTGACACGATGCCTAAGATCTTGAATGCTACTCCAAATGATTAAGAAATTTTCTCTGGAATTCTCTTCAAAATAATATTTTCTCTTGTGAAAATCTCATGAAAGTTCTAGGATTTGAATTGATTAAAAGAACTTGTATTTATAGGTAATTTTATAATTTCTTGACAATTAAATATCAAAGGTCGACAATTGCAAATAGAATTTAAATCATGAAAATTCTACCAAAATCATATTAAAATTTGGGGTCCTAAGTCTAAGGAGGACCCATTCACCCTAAACCTAGGACACACATTTTCCAAGATGTGTAATTTAATGTTAGCAATTGTTTAATCCAAGTTCCCCTTTTGGAAAATGAGATTAATTAGGATTTTAAATGCATTTGTTTAATCCAAGTTTTGTAGGGTTTATCCCATGAATTGAGTGCAGTAGAATTTTAGGATAACAACTGGCTCTAACTGGGGAGCTTCCTTCGATAATTCTTCAAAATGATCGAAGGGAGAAGATTTCCAATATCTAAGTTCCTTCATCCATCCATTGGGAATAGAGTTAGGTAACAAAAAAAAGATACAAAAAGACCCAAAAAGAAAGAAATGCAAAAAATATATAAGTATTTACAAATTCATTTGTCACCTCATTGAGTGAAGTGCTTCAGATGTCTGCTATGTGGTAGCAAAAATGGACTGCCATCTTGATATGCGAGCAAGAAACTATTTTCACCACAAAGTTGGTGAATCTTGAAAGGTCCTCTCTGTAGTGAATCAAACTTTCCGTGCATAGCTTTGGGCTCTCTTCTCTTGTCCCACAAGAGGACTAGATCTCCCACTTGGAAATCTTGAGACTTCACTTTTTGTCAATTTTTTTTTTGACTTGATCTTGGTGTTCCGCAATATGGTCCACCACTTGAACACGCTTCTCCTCTAATTCAATGAAGAACATGATGCGTTTATCCAAAACATTGTCAAATGTCTCGTCTTCTATGGCCTTAGCCAATTTTATTGTGAGCAATTCCAAGGTGATTAAATTTTTTTCATTTAGCACATACAAGAGTTGGAATGGTGACATGCTTATTTCCATTTTTGGGGTAATTCTATCAGCCCACAAAGCATCATACAATGCCTTGTGCCAAGATATCTGGTTCTCATCTACCAACTTCCGAATGATGTTGACCAAGTTCTTATTGTTGGATTCTTCCTAACCATTACCTAGAGGGTAATAATATGAAGAATGTGCCAACATGATCCCATGCTCAAAACAAAATTCTATGATCTCATCCAATGATAATGAAGTAGCAATATTTGCCATGATTTTTTTTAGAACATTGAATTAGGAATGATATTTTCCTTGAGGAAATTGAATACCACCTTTGAAGTAGCATGCTTCATCGGAATCGCCTCCACCCACTTGGGGAAGTAATTGGTGGCTATGAAGACATAGTTGTGTCTTGAACTGGAAGGTGGATTAATAGTGCTGATCAGGTCAATACCCCATTGCTGAAAGGGCCCCTCAATGACGATCCCTATGAACTATTGGCATAATTCACACCTACATACCTAGTTGTATGCATATTGAAACAATGTAGGCCAGTAGTACTTAGCTCGCAAGATTTCATGATCTCTCACTAGTGCTAAGAAATTTCTATTGCCTGCCAAGTTGTGAAAAGAATCTAACAACTTGATTTGTTGGGTTTTATCAACACAATGTAAAAAGGTGTCATCAAGATCCGTCTTGTACAAACCATTATCTCAAAGGACATAATTTGTAGCCTTAAGTTTGACTGCCCTTTTCTCTTTGTATGTTAGATTCTCTGGACATTCTCCATATGTGAGAAAGTAAGTAATGTTGGAATACCATTCATCATTTGTACTAATGAATAGAACAATAGGAACATCTTTGATGCTTACCCCTTCTTAGTTTGAAACTTCATCTAGCTTGTTCTTAGCTATGAGTTGGCACAAACCTTTCCCACACACCAATTTGGTGGGCTTGATCCCCATGTCATACTCTTGAATTTTGGAAATCCAATTGCCCCTTTTGGTACCAAACTCTTGCTGTGTCAAGATTTACTTGACTCTAGATTCTGACACTTGTTTGATATGGGAGTTAAGTATGTAGAACCAAAAATACTTTATTTCCTTAACCACAAAAAATGCATATTTTTCCATTTGAGAGTACTTCAACTCATGAGCCTTTAACTGAAAACTCATGAATGCAATAGGGGATTCAATCCCCTCATTATTTTGATGCACCAAAATCACACAAAGTGTATGCTTTGAAGCATAACTATGCATGATGAACTCTTTAGTGTAGTATGCGAAAACTAACACTAATGCATACACAATGGCTTCCTTGATATCATTGAATGCAACTTTACTTTTTGCACTCCAATGAAAAGTAGGTTTTCCCTTTATTATATCTATGATATAGCATTTCTTTTCTATGAAGTTAGGGATGAACCTTTGTAGAAAATTCACTTTTTGAAAGAAAGAGTGAATTGTTGTCTTACTCGAAGGAAAATTAAGAGCTTGAATTGATTTGACCCATTTTGGATCAATCTTTATGCCTTCCTTGGACACAATGTGACCAAGGAGTTTACCTTCAATAACCCCAAAAATTGACTTCTTGGGATTAAGAGAAATTTCATGTTATCAACACCTTTCTAGAACATGCCACAAGTGGTTGATGTGATCTTCATAAATTTTGGAAAAAAAAATGTTAGATAATTAAGATAAACAACAATAAACCTACCCATGACATTGCAGAAAGCTAAGTCCATCACCCGTTGAAATGTCGCATCGATGTTGATTAAACCAAATGACATTCTATGATAGGAAAAAGTACCCGATGGCGTGGTGAAGTCAGTCTTATGTTGGTCTTCCTCACCAACCTCCACCTAATTGTATCCAAAAAAATCATCTAGCATAGATAGCATCTCAAATCCAGTTACAATTTACAAGACTTGATCCATTACCACCAAGGGACAATTATCCTTCAATGATGATCAGTTCAGGTTCTTGAAATCTACGTAGATGTGGATTTCCCCATTCTTCTTACAAATTGGAACAATATTTACTATCCATGTTGAATAGTGAATAGGAAATATAATCCTCGCATTGAGAATATTTTGGATCTCTGAAAGAATGGTACCTAAAATTTGGGATTGTATTGCCTCTATTTTTGCTTGTGAGGATAATATCATGCTTTCAATGGAATTTCATGTTGTACCTCTTTATGATGAAAATACTTCAAGTATTCATACGAGTAGGTGAGCACGTCCATGCATTTCCACAATAATTTAGAAAATTTTTCTTTCTCCTTTGGAGTACAACACTTACCAATATTCACCATATTTGGATCTTCTTTGGTTCCCAAGTTGACTTGCTCAACTTCATTTGATGAATTAGAGCTAGAATACTGCTGCTTTTTGACATAATGATTATGTTTATCACAAAGTGTCTTAAGAGATACTAATGCCTTGGGAATATTGTTCCCTTTGAGCTACAAAACTTCTTCACCACTGTTAGGATCAATCTCTAAAATTGAATCACGAGATGAAGAATCACTACCTTCAAAGTAAAGATTATTAAAACTTTTGGACTTCTCATGAAATGCTACGATTTGATGCCATTGAAAATCTACTAGTTTTAGAGTTGTATAGAACAATTGGCTGAAACACTAGCTTGATAATGTAGGTAGTAACATGGAAGTCCTTATGCAGAATTAGGAGTGTAGTTGACACTGCCAAAGAATCAAGTATGTCATTGTACTGTCTCTAGACTATGGAAATGTCAAATGCTTTAAACCCTTCTATACTGTCCCAAACCAAATTGAGGTAATGATTTAGTTTTTCATGCTTGGTTCAATATAGGTTTCTCTCCTAATAAACTTCTTGTTCAAAATCACCTTGAGTGTGGAGATTTATTATCCTTTTTCTACGTACAAATTTCATACCTAACAACAATGCTTCATACTCTGCATTGTTATTAGTGTTATCAAACTATAACTTAAAAGAAAAAGGAAAGAATTTTCCTTGTAGAGATATAAAAAAAATACCCACTTTTGATACTTTGGAAGAATAGTTTCCATCAAATTCAATAGTCCAAACATCATTTGGACCACCTAGACTAGTAGCTTCAAAAGTTAAAACTTCTTCATCCGAAGACATTTCACCATCTGAAGGGAACATACCATCTAAAAAATGATTCTCCTTCTAAAGAAGATGAGGCATCAATTTTTGATTCATTTCTTGACTTTTTACTTGAAGATGCAACACCTTTATATGTCTATAAATAGTATGTACCCGTACTCGAAGACTCAAAAATAATTTGAGCTCTTGGGTCATTGAACTTGGTTACAAAAAAAATAGCTTCCCTTTCAGGAAGCATCTTTTTCACAACATCCTTGAAAAATATTCTAGCCTTAGACATGTCCATATTCAACTCAACTCCTACATCCTTACAAAATTTTCTTCCTAGCAATATTCCATATGACATAGGAACATCACCCATTAAGATATTCATCTTAATCACTTTGTCCATGAATACAACAAATGAAAACTGTATATGCTTGATTTGCTTGATCAAAGGAACTTGTTTTTTCTCCATCAAAAAGTAATGGACACAATTTTTTGTAAGATTAAGACCCAAACCAGTAGACACTTTCGCGAGCATGACATTGCTAGAAGTACCAAAATCAATTACACAATTACTTAGCTTATAACCATTTACTAACAATGAGATGTAGAACATGTCAATTCTCTCGGGGATGGGTGAAGGAGTGGATACCAAGTTTCTTTGTGAAGGCATAGGCTTGGAAACAATTGGGATATCATGAAAGGAATCACAGCTTGGATGGGCTCCCTTGTCTTTGAAAAACTTGATAAGTTTGTCAAATTGGTCAAGATTAGCCTTAAGATATTTAACTTTAGACATCTGAATCTTGGCCTTCTTTGCATGGTCAATTATATCAAATGCTTGGAAATAACTCATCAAAAGAGATGGGGTAATTTTATTGGTAGGATTATGGGTGGGAAAATTGGTCTTAGGGACAAGAGTATTGGCCTTATACAATGAAGAGGTGTAGGGGAATGATAAAGTACTTACTTGCTTGCTTACTACCATATCTTTTGGTTGAACTAGCAAAGGAGCTCCCATTTTAGCAATAGTAACTGGTGGTAGTGAGCTATCCTTTTCTTTTGCCGCATCACCTTGAGGATGATCTAGCTATTTTTTTGTGAGTGAGTAAATACAACATAAGCATCTGTCACAAGATATTCTTCATCAGATTCTTCTTTATATTGTAAAAAATCCAATATTAGAGTCACCAGTCAAATCTACATCCTCCTAGAATAGATTGACATTTTCTTTAGTGGGATATTCTAGCTTCAAATAATCCTCTTGCTTAGCTTCATAGTAACCCACTGCTACATCAAGTATATTTTGGTTTCTCTTAGCATTGAAAGAATAATTAGAGGAATTAGGAAAATTCCTCCTTGGAACATCTTTGTATGGAGGATTGGATGCACTTTGTGCAACTTGCTTCTTCAAAGCTAGAAATTCATTTTCTAACTTCAATACCACAAGATCTATGCAGTTTTAAGAAGACAGAGTTTAAAATTTTTTCCCCTTATTTCTAATTGAATCTTTTCTTATCTTATTAGAAATAATAAAATCATCTTCAAAACTAGTAGCCAACTATTGAGCTACTACAAGGGATGCTCTCCATAGTAAGAAAATTACTTCTAGAAGCTACATGTTTATGAAGAAATAATTTAGATTATGAGGTGTCGACTGAGCATCAGTTGGAATTTTGGTTAGCAACTTATTAAATTTTTTCCATGAACTCATGTATGGGTTCATGGGATTCTTTCCTCATTGCTATAAGTTGATCCAACAATTCAAGAGGATCCTTAGTGGGCTTGAATCTCTCTTCGAACTTGGTTTGAAGAGTATTCCAATTGGTAACAATGCTAGAAAAAATATTGTAGAACCAATCTTCCGCTACTCCTTGTAAGGTTTCAATGAACAACCTCACTAAAACATCCTTATGCTCCATGCCAAGAACATGATATAAAATATGAATGCAATGATATGTTCATCAGGATGTTTTTTACCATCACTGTAGAACATAGGAATGTTCTTACATGATACTCAAGGAAGTTCATGCAAAGGTGCCACTAATTTCAAAGGACCAAAGACATTACTCCAAGGACCTATAAGTGGTTGAGCTGCCATAATGCCTTTGCACCAATGTGATAGGTAAAACTCTTTGAAAATTAGAAACTTCACTTGGAAGTGGTGATCTTACTCTTTGAGGAGGATAAATCCATGTGTATTGAAGTGGTGGCCTTGTCCTTGGAGGAAAATTATCAAAATTATGTTTACACAACAACTCAAAAATAGGATCAACTTGACCTTGCATCCTTTGACCACATGTGTAGCTTATGTCTCCTAGAATGTAGTCCTTGAAAGAAAATCAATAATAACAAGATATTTACAAACTACAATAAGACACTAGAATATGTGTAACTCCTGTCTACCAAAAAATTATTGGGTGAATATTTTATAATTCCTTTAATAATGATGTAGGAGCATCCTTAGTTCTTGGAAATCGTGCATCAACCAAAAATATTTTCTTTCAGTTTTTGTTCTTGTTCAATTCCTATTTAGTTCAAGTTGGCGGATTCATCATACTTGCTCACTAGACCCTATGGATCTATGTTTACATCATGGAAATTTTCATTTTCCTTATTCCAAGATTTGAGCACGATTGGATCTTTTTCTAGCAAGTTATCACTTTCAAATTTAGTGGTAGTTTCTTGAACTGACACCAAAATAATTTTTCAAGCCCAATGGCTAGTTTGATTGTTCATGGATCATTCTTGTAGCTTGCAGATGTTGACTGTGTGATTTTAATTGTTCCATGGAGTGTCCCTGACCATAATTATAGGTCCACACTTCATCCTATGCATTCAAATTTAAGGCCGACCTATTCATGCACACGTTACATTTTCTTTCATTGCAGATTGTAATGATCTTTGGTCGACGCAGATGATTCTAGATCTCAAGATGTGATATAAATCATTTTTATAGATCATTAGGACAAAAAAATTAAGAAAGATATGTTTGATATGTAATATTTTTTTGCTCGCATTAAGGAGCATATATGAATGCTGTATTGTTGAACATGTTACATCAAGCCTGTGAGCCGAATCTGTAAGCCTGGATGTTTTCGAACAATTGTAATTGAGATTTCTGTTAATGAGAATGTTTGAATCTCCATTTTCCTCCATATTATGTGTTGATTTTTTTGTGTGACTCTTGCTACATGGTTCAGATTGTTCTCTTTGAGGACCCTCCTATCGTGGCTGCACCAAATAATTACAAAATAGGAGTTTCAACCACAATTATGATGAGAAATAAATCTCTCCTTTCACAAAGGGGAGGCTCCCTTCTTATTTCTCACTAAAATCAACTAGAAAATAAACTAAGATATGTACATTATGATTATCCATGGGGGTGTCTCCATTATCATAGTCTATTTTTTTAGAATAAGGGAAATAAAATACAACAATATCCTTAAATAACAGTAGTTGGAGAAATAATAATTAATACCCATTTTTGTTAAATGTAAGAATAATAAGTAGAAAGACCAGCAAATGATAGTGACTAGAAAATATATGGAAACACAAATTCTTCTATCACTTTACACGATAGTCCAAACATAACAACATCAATAACTTACAGCTCAAAGACTCCAAGTCATTCCCAAAATGATTCCAAAGAGTCATGTAAATATAGTTAACAATTATAGCTCAAAGACTACACATTCTTAACCATATTCATACACAAGAATGTAATTGGAAATTGTAGCTCAAAGACTATGTGTTCTCAACTAAATTGAGACAAAAGATCCAAATGCAATATGATAGAACAAAGTCTACTAGTACTAAATCTGAATTCCCCTTCAATAAAGAAATAACATGCCACTTACAATCAACTTCAAGATAATATCAAGAATGACAGAAGAACACTCTCACATACAAAAAATGTGCTCCAAAGCAAAATTTGGAGGAAATCTACTTCTTTTATTGATTGATCTCAAATTTGTACATTTAACTCAAAGATTGCAATTATGGTCTTCAAAATGACAATATCTAGCTTCAAAGATCAAAAGTTTAATGCTCGAAATGATGTTCTGAGGCTAGGGGACCACACATGAGGGAAAATGTGATTTGAATCATTTTGCATGATTAGAGTGTGTGGGTTACGAAACAAACAAGTTTTGTAAGGGTTATCCCATGAATTGAGGGTAACCGAATTCAAGGATAATAGGACTGAAACATAGTGTGAAAATATAAAGTACATTTTTTGACACCAAGATTTCATCAATAAGGTTCCTGAAACCCACATAGATGTGGATTTCCCCATTCTTATTAAAAATTAGAAAAATACTTTCTATCCATGTTGAATGGTGAATTCAAAATATAATCCTCGCATTGAGCATTTTTAGGATCTTTGAAAGAATGGTACCTAAAATTTTGAGATTGCCTCTACTTTTGCTTGTGAGGCAAAGATATTGATTTTAGTGGAATTTCATGTTGTACCTCTTTAGGATGGAAAGGATTCAATTCTTCATACGAGTAGGTGAGCATGTCCATGTATTGCCACAATAATTTAGAAAAAAATTCTTTCTCCTCTGGAGTGCAAGACTTAGCAATATTCACTATCTTTGGATCTTCTTTGGTTCCCAAGTTGACTTTCTCAACTTCATTTGATGACTTGTATCCAAAATGCTTCTAATTTTTGACATAATAGTCATGTTTATCAAAAACCCTCTGAAGAGATACTAACCCCTTGGGAATCTTGTTCCCTTTGATTTGCTAAACTTCTTCACCACTTGTTGACATAGATGTTAGTCACTCACTAGCAAATAGATAAAATTATCACAGAGACTTTGTAGGAACCTATCTTTCTTGAAATATTGCACCAAGATAGCCTAAATCTAAGGTTAACTCAACTTAATCCCAAGTATTGTTTATGTTATGTCTTGACATAGTAGGTTCACTCAGGGTTTGTTGTGATAATGTTGTTAAACATGAGGGGTAAATGGTCCTTCCAATTTTAAAAGGTATGATAAAGATATGAAATAATCTCGGTCTGATCATTCAAAAATCTCATGAAATCAAAAAAATTGCAATAGTATTTCATGAAATTCAAATAATTTTCATTTATCCAAGTAGATTTAGCTTTAAGCATTCAACAATTTCATGGAATCAAAAGATTTGTGATAAAACTCCATGCATTCATTACTATTTTGGAACATTTTTTGAAATTTAAACATCTATTCTAAAATAAAGCATAAAAATTACTAAAAAGTAAAATTTCTCCGAGGTATTATCCACACATGCCTCAAGAAGTAACCACTCCAAAGCAAACCATTCCATACATCACTAGATTGCTTCATAACTAGGCACATAATGATGCAAGATTTTAAAGACAAGGGGGATTATTTGCCACTGGATAATGTTAGTATCACCCTTAAATGGCATAACACACTGTATAGGAGTGAATTTTCACCCCTTACAAAAATTCCCCTTTTACACTTCCTCACCTTAGAAAACCAAATGTGAAGTTGAAATTCCACATCAGCCCACTGCCTTCGTACCACTTGGCATCTATTTTTTGCGTCGGTAGAAGAATAACTGTTAGGGACACCCATGCAATGTGTAAACATCCATGCGGTGTGCTTATGTCCTTGATAGATTCCCGCGTCTTAAGTTGGAAGAGGCGTTGCACTTCCCATTGGGAGCAAATTGTAATGTCCCTCTTCGACTAACCAACCCAAAAACACCTTATTCTTTCTCATTCCTCCTTTTAATTGACTCATTCTTCATTCATTTCATCCCTTCACACCCTCTTGCATCCTCTAGCAATCACTTTCATTTCCAAGCACTCTTAGTAGCACTTTGGCACTCCATAGTAGCAACAACAACACTCCATCAACTCCATAGAGAAAATGTGGAACAAACCATTGGAGTAGAGGCTTGAGTCCTCTCTTTTCTCCTCCATTAGCTAGTGAGTTCTTGGTGGAGGTGGTAAGAATTTTGACTCCTCTCCTCTATGATTTGGTTGAGTAGCACTTTACTATTTTGTAGTGTTATTGTGTTCTCTACTTTCTTTTCTCCTTTACCATATATTTCTCCATCATTACAATCTTGGCTGTATGTAGAGGTGGAAACACCAAAATGGGGGTTTGGCTGAGGCAGACCCCTATACAACCCCAACAAATTTCCCATCTTTCCCATGTGCAGGTGGATGTGCATATGAAGCTAGCTAGAAAATAGGCTCCTTTGTGAGATCATCTTTTTCACCTTAGCTTTGGTGTATTTGCTTTATCATATTCGTTTGTATTTTTCTTACTTCATAGTTCTATTTTGTTCCCTTAAAAATCACTAGCTAGGCCATCAGCTTGTTTTCTAGTGGTTTTTACTATATATTCAGTCTTCTAGTCATACAGATGCCAATGCACTTGAGAGATGCCAACTCGCCATGCTGTCATCTTAGAACTGCACTTCCATCCTTGGATAGAGAGCTACCTAAGGTATAGTGTTGAACCCAAAAACTGGCTCACCTAGCCCCATTCTCAATTTTAGATCTATAGAGTGATTCCTTATAGTCCTCATCATTCTCATCCTTTATCTCAAAGCACCCCTTTAGAGCTAGGTAAGTTAGGGTAGACTTTCGCTCTTGGCTCTCTGTGACCTAGGGCCTTGAATGTGGTTGGTCCCCCTCATATTTTTTGGGAACTCAAAGTGAACCATTTTGGTTCTATTTTGTGATACTAAAAGACCCTTTCCTCATATTTTAGGAGCATTGTAGGTGTGAGAATTGTGGGGTCTTCACCTTGCAACCCAACCTGTGACCCCTAGTAGGCATAGTTGGAAGGTTCCAAAAGTGTTGTGTAACAAAACCTTAGTTGGGTCACTATTCTACCTTGTAACCTTTGGTGGGTTTTGAGAGAGTTTCGTTCATTGCATGCAATGGCCTCTTTCATAGATCAACCTATTCCCTCTGTGCAACCTGTGAACAATGATACTGGTATAACCTTCACTTCATAGGGTTTTCCGATGGGTTTTAACAGGGAACCATCTCCTCTCTACATTCCTGCGTGAACCAATGGAAACATTGTAGTGGGTGTTCTTGTTGATCCGATGTCTCAAGTAAACATTATAATTGAGGAGATCATGCTAATCAAATTTTTGCATAAAGATGCGTATGATACACCTATGAGCACCATCCGTACGCATGATGGACTGTCCATACCTCCTTTGGGTAGTATTGTCTTGTTGATTTTTGTTGGACCTAAATCTATGAAGCTTTTGTTTGACATAATCTTGGATCTGAACTCTTCAGAGTGAAGTTAGATATCTCCTATTTAGTAGCTATGAATTTCATACCCTCAGTTGTGTATAAATTTCTAAAATTTATCCATGAGGTTTCCGTGTAGGTGATTCATGACACTGGTTGCTCATGGTAGCTACTCCTTGGATTACTCTTGGTCTGTGCTTGTTGGTCCTCGTCCACCTAGAAAGGACCTTTTGTACCTAACTTATCTAAATTACACAAGAGGGTGCTTGACATTGAGAGTGAGATACCCTTCATTGCCTTATGCTATTTCACATAGGTCTTTCTTGAAAGTTGACAGTGATGCCACCAAGGAATGTAGAATGGAAGAAGAGAAGCGGTCCTGAGATCCTCCTTCCTCTTCTAGTATTCAACTTGATGCTTCCTCTCACCCTGCTGTGGCGCCATTAGATTCCATTTTTCATTGCGAGAGAATCCTATGGTGCTTGCTTGGCGAAAGCCCAAGCATCCTACATTTGAGCTTCCTACTTTTCCCACAAAGCCAAGGCCCATTCAGTATAGCAAGAAGAAAGGTCCTTATGGGGAATCCTCTATGTCTCAATCACAGTGGCCTCCTACCACTTCTGCTCCAAAAGAAATAAGTGGGAAGAGGTCCATTGCTAAGGAACTTGAGCTAACTCCCCCTATTGCTTCCCAACGTACTCCTCTTGCTCCCATCTAGGAGTCTATCCCTCTACTAGAAATAGTTGTGGAGGACACTCCCATGGTTGAGCAGGGACCCTCTATTCCTTTGCAGCCTCTGGCCTCTAGTTCGAAGTCACAGAAACTACCTTGCGCGCAAGTGCTAGTGCTAGTGCTGGTGAAAGGATCTCATGGCTGAGCAGTTCACCTTATAGAGGAAGGAAGAGGAGTCGACTGCCCCTGCTATAGGGCCTCTTGTCACGTCCTCCTCTCTCCTCCCCTCTGCTTCTATTCAATCTAGCTCCACATCGCTTCTGGCTTCCACTCTAAGTATACATTCTTGATCCCAAAAAGGTGTAGGTATTCATGAATCCTTTGGTGGAGCCTCCCTTATTGATGTCCCTTCCAGATGTTCCACCTTTCCCTAAACTAGGAGATATGACAAACACTTTAGTGGTATCTATTGTGGTTTTCTCCTCCTCTTCCTTTTCGCCTCTCACCTCGTTTGTGGGGATTTTACATCCCCCGTCGAAGTAGAAGGTGGAGGGAAGTCCTTCCAGTAACGAAGGACGTAAAAGGATCCCACCTTCTTTGTAAGGTGGTCCTGTGTTGACTTGTTCTGTCCTAGTGATAGAACCAGTCCTGGCTTCCCTTGAGTTTGTCACCACTCCCGAATCATTCAATGAACCTAGCAGTGAATCTCAAGTGCAACCTTCTTCGTTCATTGAATTTAAACATGGAACTCTTGTAAATTGCATGCTTAAATATATGGATGAAGATACAACCTTGTTAGTGATCTTCTCAAAGTCATCAACCTTAGCTCCACAAGAGCTCTTGGAGAGGACCTTGTGGGGCCCTCTTCCTTATCCCTTGCTGTGGGAGGGTTGGAAGCTCCTCCCCTTAACATCCCACCACTGTAGGCTCATCCTCCTTCCCCCTACGATGATCTTGAGTGGGAAGCGGATGACCTCTTGGTTGATTAGTGTTAGGGGAGGCCTCTGCTTTATATTTAGATTATATGTGTGTGTGTGTGTTGTGATGTGTTCTCCTGTGATCTTGCTATGTGTTCTTAGATGACCCTTGTCACCCTTGTTGGTGCCTAGATATAGGCGTGGTTTTTGTGTTGTAAGCCTTCTTCTATTTGTATCATCATTCTTCCATGTTTGTGATTAATTTTTGATAAATTGGGGATGATGCAAAATGTTGGGGGAATTTAGGCTTCCCTTCCATGTTGACCCATTTTTTTATTTTTTAGTTTCTCTTCTCGTGCATTCTTCACATGGTTTGATATAGTAGGGGGTTGATGAAAATTAATTTTGTATACTATTATTATACTTATATACATTTATGAGCAGCTCTGACCTCTAAATATCAAATCACCCTTGTGTCCTTTGTTTGTAATGATTCTTTTAGTTTTTGATTTATCTTTCTCTCTTCTTTTCTTGAGTTTTCCCTTTCATGTGTGACAACGCCACTTCTATAACATTTTGATTTTTAGAAAATGCATTCATTGAAATTGAATCTTTTCTTGAGAATCTTCAAAAAAATATTTCAAGAATTGCATTCTCATCTTGAAACCCTAACGAAACATGTTTCCTTCATCATGGGTTCGTAAAGAAAGAACTTGTTACCTTCCCTTCGAGGTGGGAGCAACTTTGACCTTCCCCTCACAAGGCTGCATTTTCTTCCTTTCATATTCCTTGATGAAGTGAAGTACATATTTCAAAAGTATTCCTTGATGATGAATCAATTCGAGAAAGAAACATCTCTTCATACTTTCAAACAATGCATCCCTTGAGTGGACCCCTTCTTCATGCCAGGTTCCTGAGGGATATCTTTGAAATTTCTCCAACTCATTGATGGTTTGCATGATTGTCCACTTGCCTATGTGGCCTTTTTTTGGCATGTTCTATATACATGTAAACATGTCGCTTTGCAGGTGAGCCTGTGAAGCCACTTCTTGACTCTGTGGAGCTCGCTTTCCTGGGTTTCCTCCATGTGAGAGATCTTGGGGAATACATCCTTGTAGGTTTGTGGGCTTGTAGGGCACTTTGAGTTTCCTCCATGTGAGAGATCATGGAGGTTTCTCCTCTACAGGTGTATGGGTCTATAGGGAACTTTCCTTGGGTTTCCTTCATGTGAGAGATCTTGGAGGAAACCTTCCTTGTAGGTCTGTAAGGTGCTTTCTCAGCTTCTTCCATGTGAGAGATCTTGGGGGATGCCTCCTTCCAAATTTGCAAGTCTATAAGGCACTTTTTTGGGTTTCCTCCATGTAAGAGATCTTGGAGGATACCTTCCTTGCAAGTCTATGGGCTTGTGAGGCACTTACTTCTCGGGACTTCCTTCATGCGAGAGATCTTGGGGGTCACCTCCTTGCAGGTCTATGGGCTAGTAAGACACTTTCATTCTTTAGCTTCATCATTCTATAGGGCTATGAAGTCCTTTTCCTACCCTATGATTTCAAGCTCGCCAGATCATGGTCTACTTCCTCGATAGTTAAGGTATACATTTCTAACCCTACTACCTTTCTGATCTACTTTACCGAAGCACTCATCAGTATTCATGCTCACTAAAGTGGGGGGAAAATGTATAGGAGTGAATTTGCACCCCTTATGCAAATTCCCCTTTTACACTTCCTCACCTTAGAAAACCAAATCCAAAGGTGAAATTCCACATAAGCCCACTGCCTTCGTACCACTTGGCATCTATTTTTTGCATCGGTAGAAGAATAACTATTGGTACCCACACAATATGCTTACATCCCTGAAAGATTCCTACATTTGAAGTTGGAAAAGGCATTACAATTCTCATTGGGAGTGCATTGTAACATCCCTCTTCGACCAACCAACATGAAAAAACCTTATTCTTGCTCATTCCTCCTTCAAATTGACTCATTCTTAATTCATTTCATCCCTTCATGCCCTCTTGCATCCTCTAGTAATCACTTCTTGCATTTCCAAGCACTCTTTAGGACTTTGAAACTCCATCAAATCCATAGAGAAAGTGTGGAACAAACCATTGCAGTAGAGGCTTGAGTCCTCTCTTTTCTCCTCCATTAGCTAGTGAGCACTTGATGGAGGTGGTAAGCATTTTCAGTCCTCTCCTCTATGATTTGGTTGAGTAGCAATTTACAATTTTGTAGTGTTATTGTGTTCTCTACTTTCTTTTCTCCTTTACCATATATTTATCCATCATTGCAATCTTGGTTATCCATGGAGGTGGAAACACCCAAACGAGGGTCTAACTGAGGAAAACCCTTATATAGCCCCAAAAAATTTCCCCTCTTTCCTGTGTGTAGGTGGACGTTCATCCGAAGCTAGCTAGCGAATAGGATCCTGTGAGATCATCTTTATCACCTTAGCTTTGGTATATCTACTTTATCATATTCATTTGTATTTCTCTTACTTCATAGTTATGTTTTGTTTACTTAAAAATCACTAGATAGGCAGTCAACTTGTTTTTTGGTGGTTCTTATTGTATTTTCGGTCTTCTAGTCATACAAATGCCATCGCACCTGAGAGATGCTAACATGATGTGCTGTCATCCCAGAGTCGCACTTCTGTCCTCAATCAGAGCGCTAGAGGTATAGTGTTGAACTTGAAAACCAGTTTACCTAACCCGTTCTAAATTTTAGATCTGTAGAGTGAATGAAGGACTTTACAGTCCTCATCTTTCTTGTCCCTTGTGTCAAAACATCCCTTTAGAGTGAGGTAATTTAGGGAAGCCTTATACTCTTGGCTCTCTATGACTTGGGGCCTTGAACGTGGTTGGTCCCCCTCTCTTACACACATAGTGTTGTCTAATAGGAATAAACAGTTAGCTACATAAGATTTCATATCAAGAAATAGCTTTGAAATTGGATCTAATATTGATTAACTTCTAATGAAACATACAAGTTTTTAATGTGGAATGAAACAAAAAACAAGAAAAATAACAAAACTTGAAAAAGTTTTGGTTCTCTGACATCCAAAAATTCTAAACTTAAAATTAAAAAAAAAAATGACCTTTTATAGAAACAAGGCCCTAAAAAGTTTAAACTTAGTCCATAAAAGAGAATCAAAGAAAGAAAATTAAAATGTAGCACGTGGCAGGTGACAGTTGCCATTATAACATTCTAGAAAAAGTCAAAATGCTTTGAATTCTACTAGCAACAATCTTTAACTTCGGGCCCCAGATCATGAATACTTTGGACAAAAAATAACATTTTCAACACTTTTGAAAATCTCTAGGACTAGCCACCTTCACTAGGACTAGGAAGAAACCTGCAAAATTCATTCAAAACTATATCAACACATAACACTTCCAACATCCGGTATTTGACTATCTATGATTCTTCATTGAACTCTAGGTTTGAAGAATCTGTTGGCAAGAGACACTATAAATGTTTCCTGGTATTGTTATTGATGGAAGCCCTAGTCAATGATTGGATCCGCACGTCATCATTTTCTCATATCTGCAAATAGATTGAAGATAGTCAAGGAAGAATAGAGCATCTGATAGTTTTATGTTCATTGATTCACATGCATATTTTTTGTTGTTATTTTGAGTTGTGGATCTCATGGGAGGTTGATCAATCTATGTCTTGTGTTATCCAAAAATGTCAATGCCTCGTATCAAGTTGTGTGTAATTTTGAAGATCCGATTGGATCTTTCTGTTCATCAGTGTTTGGTGGCCAACCTAGTTGATATAACGTGTTGTGGATATTCGAGGACTGTTTACTCAAATGTTTTTGTGTTCGAGCATTTTGATTTGGGAAGAGCTAAGTTGTGGCTGACTGTTGTGGATGTGCATTGAATATTATTCATGATTTGAGCCAACAGTTGTAAATATTTTTAAGTTTTATTGAAGCCAACATGTTGCGATTAAATTCTTAGTCGTGGATATATATAAATGATCAATTATATCATTTTGGTGTGTGAATAAGGTGTGTCGATGTGTGTTGCAAATATCAGAAGGGTGATTGAGTGATTATGCATAGTTTCACTTGTGCATTAAATATTTTGTGATGCGAGTTAGAGTAAAGTAGAGCAAAAGTAAAAATCAGTCAGAAGGATAGAAGATCGACTACTAAGCCTAACCAGAACTATAATTAAGCATTTGTAGATGCTTCTCTCTCAGTTCATTTTTTTGAATCTAATCAAAATCTTTGTAAGGAAGTGTGCCTTTCTATTTTGAGTAGTGAGCTCTAGGTAGTATGCCTGAATGATAGTGCATTCCCACATTGTAATCTTCCCTTTGAGTATACTTAGATCATATTGTGGATTGGCCATCCACCATGGTTTTTCCCCTAACAGGGTTTCCATGTAAAAATCCTTGTGTTATGGTGTTGTGGTTGTTTTCTTTCTGTTTATGCATATTTCTTTTGGTTGAAGTTTTTTAAGTGGGTTAAAGATCAAAATAATAAATTTAATTTTTGCAGAACACTGATTCACCCCCTCTTAGTGTTGCTTGTTTCCAACACTTGGTATCAGAGCTAGTTCCTTGAAAGAAGTCTAACAGCTTGGGGAGATCTTAGAAAGTGTTTTCAATGGATACAATTAGTCTTCAATAACAACTTTTAGTGGCCCTGGATGATCTTGACCAGTCAAAATCTAATAACCAGGAACTGCAGGAAAGTCTTGAGAATGTAGAGAAATTCATTTAGTCATTGAAAGACAAAATCAATGAATCAAGGGAGAAAAGAAAGGGATTATGTGATCAACATAAGAAAAAGAATAGAAGCATGGAAGATGAACAATTGAGTCATGCCTTGAACTAGAACACATAGGAATGTGAAAATTTCTCTAGAGAAAATACTACCCTGAAGCATGAGATGAAATCTATCACGATGAGAATGGCCAAGGAGATTGAAGATAGAAGGAAGAATGAAGAAAAGATTTCTCAATCCTTGAAATAAAAATATGAAGAATGCAGTCGATTGGACAATGAATTGGAACAATCTAAAAACAATGAGGAAGTGCTTGAAAAATAACTTGATGATCTCAGAAATGAACTTACTGCTACAAATGAGTACAAGGAGAAATTCAAAGCTAGCTTAGCCAAGCTTGATGAACTGATTAAAGGTCAAAGGACTGACGATGACAAGTGAGGTCTTGGCTATGAAGAAGGAGAAATTTCTAGATCCAGACAAGGGAGATTCAAGCAAGGAAATCAGATGAATGGAGCTAGAAGGAATCTAGTAAGACAACCAAATGCTCAAAGATTAATTGGTTACTATTTTACTTGCAATAAATTTGGTCATATGACTTCTCAATGGAGAAGCAGGATGAATCCAAGTGGACCATCATTCTCAGGCTAGTGCTTTAACTGTAATAAGTTTGGTCATAAGTCAAATGAATGCATAAATGTGATAAAAAACTTTCATAGAGATGTCAGATGCTATGAATGCAATAGACTTGGGAATATTGCTAACCAATGCAAATCAAGGAAAAATCAGTGGAACAGTAGGTCTAGAGAGAAATGTTGTGTGTTACAACTGTAACAAATTTGGCCACACTACTAGATTTTGTTGGAGTAGAAGAGGTCCGGTAAAACAAAACATACAACAAGATGCTAAGAGAAAAGGTAAAGTCACTACAAATGTGATTAGTAGGAAAATGCCGAAGAAATGGGTGAAGAAGAATCCCTCTATTGAAGGAAATGTGCCAACAATAGAATCTAGTAATTCCTCTGGGAATTAGTTTTAGGCCTTTGGCTTAGGGGGAGTTGTTAAGAAAATATCTTAACCCCCTACTGGTAATTGACATTGAAATGTGGATAAGTCCAATAAGGGCATAGATGATTTTTAGATGTTATTCAACCAAATGAAGAAAGTATTATACAATATTGGAGATTTGTAGAAAAATTATCTATCACAGTGCATGGAAACAGGGTAACCGAATGAGTAAGGGTAAAAGCATTTATTGCGACAAAAAGGGTTAGGTGTGTAAATAATAGGTCATTTTTATCCTTCATTTGTCACTTTTAATTTTGAAAAAAAGGGGGAAGTTTGGAGAGATTTGGGGTGAACTTTGCTGAATTGCAGCGAGATTCAAGTGTGAAGAAGATTTAGCAATCAAACTATGATCTGACGAAAAGGTATTTATCGGAAAATCCTATGAATTTGTGAATTTGTAAAAATGGAAACTCCATTGCTAGTTGAAGTCAAGGATAGACCTCGTCCAAAGTTCAAGTGGCATCCTTTTAAGTCTATTGAGACTGAGCCCTTAGGTGCATTTTCATCTGTACCGTATGGTGTCTTACATACTAAAGAAATTAGGCTTACATTCATGATAATATTGAGGAGTTAGCGAGCTCACAAATGCTTAATTTGTATTCCAACCATATAATTGGAGAGGACTTCATTGTTAAGCCAAAAAACAAAACCCTAGAAGAGAAGTTCACACAATTTGTGAAATTCCCCATATTTGAGGAAAGTGAATGGGTGTGATATATTTTCAGCTGAGTTCATCCCAAGTTTGTGGTTGAATATACCTTTTAAGATTATGAAAGAGGCTATAAGCACTGTCATAGGTCTAAATTCCTCTGGTGGACTGCCAATCTTGAAATTTGTAAAAAATTAGATGGTTACTGATGCAATAGGTGCAAAATTTGATAGAAGGGAAATGACAATCAAAGATATTGTTGAAGTGGATGTGAAATTTGCATCAATGGTCATTGGATACAAGGTCAACCACTCCAGCCAAGATAATTCAGTATCCGGTATGGCCATTTATGCAACCTATTAGATGGTAAAAGAAAATGCAGATTATGACTTGTACAAGTCGCTTAAAAGTTAGTTGATAGAGAATCTGGGTAAGATTAAGAAAGATAAGAACTCTTTTAACTATGGTAATTTTCTGCTATGTCCGTTCTTTTATTTCATAAGTGAGGTTTTGGGTGTTGGGAAAGTTCATTGGAAAAGCAATCAGCTTGTAGCTATTCAAATAAGAGATATATTGTATGGAATTGGTGATAGTCAGACCAAAAAAACTGCCCTCTGCGGGTACTTCAAAATTTTTTAGAGTATGATTCATGCAAGAGAAAGAATTCCTACTTCAATTGTAGAGTGTAAGGAAAGCTTAGGTGCGGAACAAACTCTCCTAACATCAAAACCTTAGGGAAGAATGTAAATATGACTTTAAATTTTGCACTTATAGTTCAATAAGATACACATGAAAAGAATTAACAGAAAAGAGAAATGGAAATATACACAATTGGACACCAGATTTACATGGGAAAACCCTTATGGGATAAAAAAAACCACACCAAGAAAATCCTCTTTGTATTATAGTAAGGAAAAATTACATACAAAGATCGGACTTAACTTCATGATGTTAATTTATAGTAGCAACAATCACTGATCAATCTTGTACAGAACATTAATCTCACAATGCTCTCAAATGCATCCTATGAATCCACTCATATCAATTCATGTTTAGTCGAGCAACACTTTCATCCTCTCACACTTCTCTCATCATCAACCATTTCAGAGTATAATCCACTCTCTCACAACCTATTCATTTTCCACAATAGAATAGTCACAACTATTCAACTTCTAATGGTTCACATTTCGCTTCTCTCATTGGTTCAAAACAAACCACATTGGACAATCATTTGGTCAAAAATTTCAACTGAATTGCATGTCGGTGAGACACTAGACCATGTCTCCCTGATGCCAAAATACCCGATCACATAGCTATTGACAAGACCAAAGGTATCAACAAGAAATCATACCGAATGCAAAACCATCGACCAAACCAACTCTATCAACAAGACTTCTCTCCGATGTCCATTGCAGAACTATCAGCAAGACCATCGCTATCGCTAGGACTTCCAAGAAGCTCAACCATTGACAATATCCCACATTGACATAGAATATTAGTAGTCATTAGTTTATAAATAAAAATCCCAAAGACTTTAGGTATCCACGAGTTAGTCCTTTTATTACCAACTTACTCGTACATCGCATTTGACCATCGCACCAAACTGTTGGTCATTCCTTGTGGTCTCCACCATGACACACATTCACTACTTGTGCATTTCTAGACAATCAAGCTTGGAATCTACAATATTCTTGACAAGTCTCCTAGAATTCCAACTGGTCCCCACATCCAAGGTTCCAAAGTTATAGAAATCACTTATGCTGCGACAATGAAGAAAGTTGGTTAGTCGGGAAATAATGAAACTTCCAAACTCTGCGACAAGGTTACAAACTTAGGAACTCCAACGATCAGTTGACAATGAATACTTGAATAGAGATACAAGCCAGCAAGTTGAGGCACAAATTCCAACATAGAGAAGTACAAAGATACAATCCGTTTCATGGTATATATTGATCAATGCCTAATGGAAGCTGTTGATCCCAAAATTATATGGATTATGCCTATGGGATATGAAGTCGAGGAGAACATCTTGGAGATGTATGCAGGAAATTTGTTGAGCAAGCCTTTGAATCTAGTAGAAGAGAGGTTTGGAACCTCTGCTAAAAAAGATATGTAGGTGTATGAATAGCTGGAGAAGCCCGAGCTTGTCAAAAGAGTAAGAAAAGAAGTGGAAGTCATTACAAAAAGAATAGGTATATCTACAAAAGCATTGAAAGAATCCAAAAGGATGAGAGATGAAGCTGAAGCAGGAAAAGATGAAGCTGAAGTAGGAAAAGATCCAGCAAGAACCAAATCTGCTAGTCCATAAACATCCTCTACCCGTACTAGATCAACAAGGAGTTCTCCATCCCTATTCGCTCCTACAACCAAGCCAGTTCTTGTGCAAACTCAAGATAAGGCTTATAGTAAGAGGAAGAAGAACAAGAATAGAAGAACCTATGAAGTCATCTTAGAAGATGAGGGTGTGAAAGAAATAAAGGCTACTAACACCCAGGCTACAAAGGTAACCAAGAGCAAATCTTTTGGTGCAGAAGAAAAGGCAGAGAAGAAGGAAAAAATTGACAAACCACGTATGATAGTTGAAGAAGTTGAGAATGTTGTTGTCAAGGATGGAAACCTCAAGCCCCTCTGCAAATGGTATGAAAATTTTGATGAATCGGGACAAAGAATTCTTGAGGAGGCAACAATAAAACATTTGAATATTTTCAATAAAGTTATTTTTGAAATTATGTTTGGTTTACCTAAGAGTCTGTATGAGGTTTTGGAGATGAGAAGAGTAAATGCTAGGATAGAACAAGAGTATATGAGAAAGAGAATTCTTGCATACTTATGTTCAGAAATGTCTATATTGACGAGATGAAGTCACTTTTGAACAAAGCCAATAAGGAATTTAAAAGTAAAACAATGGTGAACAAACTTATGATCGGTGAAACTGATGTTGTTGTTGATGAAACCAAGAAAATCCTAGAAGCATTTCTGTCAAAAAACAAGATCAATGTTGAAGAAGTGAATGATGAAGATGTTGTATCTAATCTAGTAAATGAGGAGGTGAATGTAGATATTGAGGATATTCATATTCCTCCTAATGTGGACAATATAGAAGTACCTATGGAGACTAAATCTCCTAAGGTTGTATTATTTGAAGGAAAGAAGATGCCAAATGAAGAAGTTGAAGCTCCTAAAAGAAATCAAGAAACAATTACTGAAGAACTAGAAGTTGAAGAAGAAAAGGTTCAGGTTAAGAAAATTCCAGTGGAAGCAAGAGACACTGCCGAGGCAGTGAAGAAATTTTTGGTGGAACAATAGGAAGAATTTGATCTTGAATTGGTTGAAGGCTTGATCAATCTATCCACCTTGTCCCCAATTTAGAAAATGAAAGTTGTATCTTTTTCCCAGGAAAATGCCAAAGAGGAATTGTTGAAGTCCCACATTGAGGATAATGAAATTTTGGGTCTTGCATTTGGAGTTCTGGAGAAAATTATGCCAACTCATGTTAAGGATCCATTTGGTTCCTCTTCCGGTGAACTGAAGAAGCTCATAAATTCTATAAGTACTCATTTCGCGTCTCTTGAAAAAACAACCATGGTTAAAGTGCAAAAGGAGTTTAATGGAAAAAAAATTAGTAGGTTGAAAGAAATGATTACAAATGATAAAAATATATTAGCCACCTGTATGAAGAATATTCAAGGTTCTCTATTTGAAGGTGGAAAGGCCTATAAGTCATGTTTGGTTTTGTCCAAATTTATTGAAGACAATGAGAAGAAGGGAAGGATCTTGAAAAACAATTGGCTACCATTTCTAGTGCTTTTGATGCATTAGCTAGTGATGTTGGTAAGCAAGAAGGTCAAGTAATATCTCTACTTGACAAAATAAGGAGCTTGAAGCATGAAAATGATAGGATTGTAGGGAGAGCATGTGAGCTTAGAGGACTAATTGGTCCAAAGATTGAAATAATGGTGAGTGCATTAAAGGAAGCCAAAGATGCTATGGTAGTTAGTGACCTAATGAATCTTGATTATGTAGAAACAAAATCTTATTTTGTTTGTTCTCACATAACAATTCTGGAGAGTCTCAAAAGGGTTTGGGACACAAATTTAAGCATGTTGAAGAAAGATTTTGTAGATTTTTTCAAATTTATGTAAGTTACAAGATCATGCTTGTACAATTTAAAATTTTGATTTTTTTTGGTTTCCCTAGTTTTTCCATTGATTTCAAAGGGGAGAGTTGTACAGTGAAAATGTATATTCATCTTAGGGGGAGTTGCATTTCTAAACTAATATTGAAGATTCTTTTTGAAGTTTTGAAGTGGCAGTGTAATTCATGTTGGTACAAATCCAACACTTAGTCATTTTTCACTAAGTGTTTCCATCAATGCCAAAGGGGGAGATTTTTGGCAAGAGACACTATAAATGTTTCCTGGTATTGTTATTGATGGTAACCCTAGTCAATGATTGGATCCGCACATCATCATTTTCTCATATCTGCAAATAGATTGAAGACAATCAAGGAAGAATAGAGCATCCGATAGTTTTATGTTCATCGATTCACATGCATATTTTTTGTTGTTATTTTGAGTTGTGGATCTCATGGGAGGTTGATCAATGTATGTCTTGTGTTATCCAAAAATCTTAGTGCCTTGTATCAAGTTGTGTGTAAGTTTGGAGATCCGGTTGGATATCTTTCTGTACATTAATGTTTGGTGGCCGACCCAGTTGATCTAACGTGTCACGAATATTTAAGGAGTGTTTAATCAAATGTTTTTGTGTTCAAGAATTTTTATTTGGGTTCAAGCTAAGTTGTGGTCGATTGTTGTGGATGCACATTGAATATTATTCATGATTTGAGCTGATAGTTGTAAATATTTTTTAGTTTTATTGAAGCTGACATGTTGCGATTAAATTCTTAGTTGTGGATATATATAAATGATCAATTATATGATTTTGGTGTGTGAATAAGGTGTGTCGATTTGTGTTGTGAATATCAGAAGGGTGATTGAGCACTTATGCATAGTTTCACTTGTGCATGAAATATTTTGTGATGCGAGTTAGAGTAGAGCAAAGCAGAAGTGAAAAATCAGTTAGAAGGATAGAAGATTGACTACTGAGTCTAACCAGAAATGTAATTAAGCATTTGCAGATGCTACTCTCTCAATTCATTCTTTTGGATCTAATCCAAATATTTGTAAGGCAATGTGTCTTTCTATTTTTAGTAGTGATCTCTAGGCAATGTGCCTGAATGCAAGTGCATTCCCACATTGTAATCTTCCTTTTGAGTATACTTAGATGATATTGTGGATTAGCCATCCACCGTGGTTTTTTCCCTAATAGGGTTTCCATGTAAAAATCCTCGTGTTATGGTGTTGTGGTTGTTTACTTTCTGTTCATGCATATTTATTTTGGTTGAATGTTTTAAGTGGATTTAAGATTAGAATAATAAATTTAATTTTTGTAGGACACTGATTCACGCCCCTCTTAGTGTTGCTTGTTTCCAATAGACTCATCTTCACCTTTCCTATGTCAGATATTCCCAAAAAGTGACCAACACTTGATGCATGTTCCTTTGAACTCCTTGAATGACTTCCAACCCATTTAAGCCTAGCATAATCTTCTCCTGAGCAATTGAATGGTGTTTTCATTTCTATGCATACAATTTCTGACGACGATAATTTCTTTCAAATATCAAAACTTCTTGTTCCATGGTTATCCATTCATTCACCAACTCTTGTACATTTGTCTGAATAAGAGCTTTTAGCTTTCACCTTTCTGCATAAGTCTATTCTTCACAAAATCAACATTCTCCTTCAAGTCTTTTAGACTTGTCACATCAATGGTATGCCTCCTTATGTTTTCTAATTTTATCCTTAATTAATCCTTGTTCTTGCCTCACCAAGTACTCCATCCACTCTTCAAATATGCTAACCTTGTGGCAAAGCACTGTAATGGCATCTACTTGCTATTTAGACATAAGTACAAGATTTTGGGGAAATTCAGTTTACATTTGATCAGATTGGGCTAGCAACTTAATAAAACCTTCTAGGTAGGCAATTCATTCCTTTAGCTCTCTTTTCTTTTGTTTACTCTTTTTTACTTTGGTGATAGTTGTCTTTAAATTAAATTAAATTTCTTCTAATTCCTATCCCCATGATGAATTTCTAAAATTAATTGTTGTTACATTGTAATCCCTAGGTGTTATTCCATGTTTGTCCTTATCTTCCACTAGAGTAGCTATTTAGAGAGTGCTTCCTCCATCTACATTCTTCTTCATAGCATGTCTTGTATTTTATCTACCTCTAGGTTTAGGGGTCTCCAATTCTTGTATTAAAATTTTGAGATCCTAAGGCACCAGTTCCACCTCCAATGGTGAATCCATTTGCTTGAATAGTTAGTTAGGTGCTTTTTCATTTTGTTATGCCTCTTTAAAATTTCTTCATTCTTGATGATATGCAAGTTTAGGAACTTCTCCTAAAATATCAACATTATCAGTCACACCCCCTTGAACTTGAATACCTTCTATCCTCACTTGCATGGATTCCAAATTATCTTGATTCATCACTATCTCTTCCTTTATTCTCCTTTCCTACCATGTGTTCTGTATCGACCCCTTGGCTATCATGTTCCTATTGTTTTGAAATATCAAGACTCTCCTCCTTTCTCAATTCACCATCCAAAGTTTGTGAGGGCTCTACACTTTCATTTTCAACCCAACCTTCTCTTGATTTCTTAGAAGCCTATGATTTCTCTACATTATCTTTATCTCTTCCTTGTGGAAGCCAATCATCAACTATATCTTCATTACTAATATTATCAATGGGATCCTGACCTATAATATCCCCCATTTCTCTTTCATCAATTTTCTCAGGTTTTCCCACCTTGGAGGCAAGTGATCCTCTTATAAAATTGTCTTCCTCTTTATCCATAGGATTTGACCCTATATCTAACACTTCTTCCACTATTGGTTGTACCATGGGATTTTCCTTAGAAAATTTTTATTCAAATTTTTTCATTATGGTAGTCAACTTCTCCCATTGCTTTCTAACTTCTTTTTCATTTGGCTTAGGACTTTCCTCTTTAATTGTTAGAGTCCTTCCCAATGTTTGTCTCATTGCTACCATATTGACTGAAGGGGGAGAGGTAAATATATCTACAACCTTTTGAGATACATACCTTGTCTTAACATGTGTCTGTTTCTTTATTCTCACCTCTTCATCATTCATAGGCTGAGCTCTTGGATTTATTATGGAAGAAAATTCTACCTTAGGCTTTACTATTACATTGGACAGATTGGGCACAATCACTTTACACTGGCTAGTTGGCGTCACTGGAATTATTTGAATTGAAGTTTTAGGAATTATTTCCTCACCATTTGTAGTTGCCTCTACCTTTCCAACCTTTCTTTTCTTTTTAGCAGTATCCACATACCCTAATTCATCTTCTACTTGTTGCTTTCTCTTTACATTAGGTGGGTATGTGAGTGTTACCCCAAATTTTCTTAATGCTTCACCATAATCACAAATCCAGTGTTGAGAGTATGTCAAAACTTGCTTAGAAATCTCCCTAATGGTTGCTATTTATTTCTTTTCATAATTTGGTTTTGGGATAGGTTCAAAGATCTTTTCTTCATCATAGATTGCATTCAATACATCTTCATTACATGTATCCAATAGCTCCAGAATATCATGGAGTCCAAGAAACCTTGCTGCTTGTAATGGAAACCTTTCATAGGATCACTTCCTTACTTGATGCTCATCATCACAATTATGCCAAAAATCATCTAAATCAAATGCATGAGTATACTTACCACCTATCTGTCTAGCAAGGTCTCCCTCTAGATTATAATTCTTTCATTTGAGTGTAAGGAAATCTAACTTATACAACTTCAACTCTTCCTCACACATATCAACACTTTTAGCCACATTACATTTGTAATTCCTAAGTGTGATGTGGAATTTGATAGAACATTTCTTGCGTGCTTGTGAGAAAAGGGCATGAGAAGTTTGCATCTATCTCACCAATTCTAATAACAACATATTGTCTGTTCCATATCTGGGTAGCATGAAGGGGCATCCTTTGAATCCTTCTACCCTGATGTATGTGAAAGTATGAAATCGAATGTACCAACCCCCAGCCATCCAAACAACACTCTATACTTCTAGGGAAATCTTTTAGCTTTATTTCCCTCCATTTTTCTTACTATTTTCATAGAAAACACATTGTTTTAACCCTTCGATAATGCTCCCGGTATTGATGGATATTGATTTGAGGTACATGAGCACAGATCAAATTATTCCCTGGTTATTTTCCTAGGGTACCAAATTTGTTCAATTCTTGTATGTTTTACCTCAAGGAACATGAATAAACAACATAAGAAGACATATAAAACCATAGGGTGTTCGAGAATGTCATTAAATTTTCACGCATCTTGTCGTTGATGAAGCTTCCCTAGTGAATCTGCATAGGTCCTTCCATTATTTTTTCTATTATCCCAAACATCCAAGCTTCAAATTTGATGGCATCTTTGAGTCCAACTATCCTACTTAACAAGGTTATGGTGTCCTGAACATCCTAAATAAATAGACCTTAGAATTGGTCTCATTTTCTTGGTAATCTCCTCTTGGCACCATGTTGCACTCGTAAATTTCTTGTTTTGTTCTTCTGCATTCAAGAATGTTGTAGCTAAGACCTTCATATCAAATGGATTCATCTGGCTAAATGTGGGGAGTCTAAACATGTATACAATCCCTTTTATAGAGAGGTATGCATAGACTCTCCCTTCTTTCTCAACAACCTTCTTGTTTGGGTCATACTAATTCATACATTCCATTAACAGTTCAGTGGCCTCCATTGCTAATGAAAACCCTCCTACCAAATGTGGTCCACATGCAATGATATTCTTTGCACACTGAGAAGCATTCTATTGTCAAATATATGTAACAAATTCAATGTTAGTAAACCATCTTGGATGAGTATTTGTAACCATCTCGTAGATTGATATGGCTTGTGAAACAAGTTATTTAAATTCCTTATTTATCATACTCCTTCTAGATGTGCTCATAGTTTCTTGGGTTTCCTACATTATTAGCAAAGGTGTGCCTTGTGTGCAAGTTAGGGTTAAATCTAACCTTCCATTTTAAATAATAAATAAAACTTATAGTTTTACGATTAGGTTAAATTTATTTCAAAATAAACAACATTTTAGTTACCAAAATAGTGATAATTTCATATAACTTGAGCCATGCACACATAAAAAAAACTAATAGAATTTTAGTTATTCAAGGCATACTTAGTTTTTTCGATGATACAATTTTCTAAACGTGACCTCAAAACCATTGGTAGCTATGTTATTCAACTTCTTGAGGCTTACCTTTCTTTGTGTTCCACAATCTTAGTTTTAATTCTTCAACGTCCTTACAGGTGAGTAGTATAGCACAAGGTAGAGTGCTATGGAAGAAACTACATGCATTAGGTGGCACCTAGTACATGTATTCTTCACCACCCTTATTAATTTCATTTTTCAAATGTATTAATTACCCTGAATAAAGATCAATCATGGTGGATTAGGGTTCAAATCACAAAAAAATTAGTTTATGGACAAGGCCCACCATTAGAGAAGAAAGTGACACAGAAGGCTAACGTGGCACACTTATGTGTTACTTTAATTCTTACAAGGAAAAGGTTTTACAAGAAATGACACCTTTGGATACTTAAAAATTTGAAATTAAATGAAGTCTGAATCATCTAACACTAGACCTTGAAAATATTATTGAGAGCCATGACTTTTACCCATTGGGTTCATAAGAACTGGGTGCAAAAGGAATTCAGGGTTAGGTTTAAATGAGACCAAATTGGTTAGAAACATATTTACAACAAAAATTTCAATCTCAGGTTCCAAAGAAATAAAAAGCCACTACTAGGCTAACCAGTGAAGAGGGGAAACACACACCGAGATGATTTTATCTAGGTGACAACCTACCTGACATGACTACCTGTTGAGTGAAAAGAAAAAATTATCAAAGATACAACATCCTTAGAGAAACAACATTGACTTTTGAGACTTGAGAATCCTATAATTCAATGTGAGTGGGGAAAATATTTTTCCACACACAAAGACCAAAAAAATAAGAACTTAAGTGGGGCCAAGCCAGTTGGGTTAGAACTTACCATTTTACCATTTCCTCCAAAAGTAGCACACCAAAGCAAGAAAAAAAAAGGAAGGGAAAGAAAGGTAGTAACAAAAAAAAGGGGTCCACATTTTGCTAAAGAGAAAAACGGGGCATGTTGTGAGACCACACAACACCACTGTTAGGATCAATCTATGAAATTGACTCATGAGATGAAGAATCACTACCTTCAAAGCACAACTCATTGAAATATTCGATCTTCTCAAGAAATGATATGATCTAATGATCATCATTGAAAATATGCCAATTGTTAGAGTTTTTCTAGAAAATTTGGCCAAAACACTAGCTTAATGATGTAGGTAGTACCATGGAAGTCCTTATGTAGAATCAAGAGCATCTAGCTGACAATGCTAAAGAATTGGCTCTATTATTGTACTCTCTTGAAACTAGAAAAAAATCAAATGTTTCAAACTCTTCTACACTGTCACAAACCAAATTGTGGTAATGCCTTAGTCGTTCTTTCTTGATTTGATACAAGCTTATCTCCTAAAAAACTAGTAGTTCAACAACACCTTGAGCGTGGAGATTTCTTATCCCTTTTCTATGTGAAAATTTCATACCTAACAACAATGCTTCATACTCTATAGTGTTATTAGTGTTATCAATCTATAACTTAAAAGAAAAAGGAAATAATTTTCCTTGTAGAGATATAAAAAAATCCCCTCCTGATCCTTTGGAAGAACAAATACCATAAAATCCAACAGTCCAAACAAAATTTGGACCTCCTAGACTAGCCGCTTCAAAATATGAAACTTCTTCATGTAAAGATATTTCACCATCTAAAGAAGACATACTATCTAAAAATGATTCTCTTTTAGGAGAAGATGAGGCATCAAATTTTGATTCACTATTTGAATTTTTACTTGAAGATGCAGCATCTTCATCTGTCTGTAAATAGTATG